>JAVYIG010003996.1:0-175324 GCA_035222895.1 Strongylocentrotus droebachiensis
TCTTGGTACAATCTACACTTGTGGGTGATGCTGCCCTCATTGTTCCATCTTTTATATGGTCAAAGGACATATGTCTTTTATGCGCTCTAACTGCAACATTTCTTGACAGATTTCTTTCAAATGTTGTATGGAGGTGTGTCTTAGTACAATCTCATATCTTTAGTGTTTGGTGATGCTGCCACCTGTGTTTTGGTGGCTGTCTTTTGTGCGCTCTAATTGCCACATTTCTTGACAGATTTCTTTCAAATTTTCTATAGAGATGCATTATACTCTAATCTACACACATATCGGTTTGCTGATGCTGCTCCTATCCTAGTCTTGGCAATAGTCCGAGTCACTAGTGGTGACTCTCTATGTCATCCTTTTGTTTCAGGGAGGGGAGAGGGGATCTTTGTCCCTCCTTCGAACATAAGGATGACACGAAATCGCTGCCACTGCCGGAGGATACATTCGCATTGCACAGCAATACAGATTGTGATATTTCTAGTTTCACTTGCTCAAGGCTGTTGCCTTGCATAGATTTAGGTAGACTAGCACTTAGTATTTCCATCTATGCTTGATTGACCTTGTGCAATCGGGGTCATATAGTTTATAATTGCACCACACTTAATTCATCTGCAGTTGTTTTGTAGTGATGTCTATACAATTTAAAGCCAACCATGGAACAGACACACTTCTTATAAACACTACGGTATCCCATATCTTGGTGTAATTCTGATCACAACCCAAGCCCTATTTTACAGAATATAGCCTGGAGCAACAGTCTGAATACCATAAGGCCGCATTCAGATATGGCATGACACAATCGCAGCGTTTTTTTATACATGTTATGGTGACATCATATGGAAAAGTTTCGGGCCGAAATTCCACTAAAGTGGATCTGTGCGTGTCTTTCTTTGCTCAGCGCGCACAGGTACGTCTCATGAATAATTCATGACCCTACACACACAGCCACGCAAAGGTGAGTCATGGCGTGATATGACGTCATAACTCTCTGTGCTAATGAGCTCGGAGTGTCGCCAAATGTGATTCTTTTTCTTCCTTTTGAGTACAGACCTCTTTACAGAGTATTATCGTACTATACTGGGGGTGTGTGCAGGTGGACCACTACACCGGGGTTTCCCCCTACTCTTATACGAATAGTGCAGTGGGTTCTTAACGTGCAAAGGTAGTGACTCTTCTCTACACAGGACCTCCATTTAACATCCTATCCGAGGGACGGAGTGTTTTCCACTTGACATAACCTGCGTCTATGAACAAGATAAGAGAGACGTTAACACCCAAAGCAGGCTTCAGTCATCCGCCCCGGTGGGAAGTCGAACCCGGGATCTTTGGTCCGATTGGATGGAAAAAATTAGTCTTCTTACCCTTTCAAGGTTTCCAACGATATTTTTAGACCAATCGGCTTGATTTTGATATATGACAGAGAGGGATAAATTCCGCACTGGAAAGTGAAAACGCTGTATGCGTAGGGTAATCCATTGCTGGGATACACAGTCTCAAAGCACATGGTCATCGATTATGTTTCCTGCTTCGAATTGTGCAAGTATGTGCATTGCTATGGAAGGGTTGGTGTCTAAATTCACTTGAAAATGAGGCCTATTCCGATTCAAATACTTAAAATTATTTTCTCATACTCTGGAAAATATAGACAATAGAATACCATTCGCGCCAGCCTTGAATTTTGCAGCATTGCAAAGTTACACCAATATCTTTGACACAAGAACGGTTTTTGAAGCCTGTGCCCATTGGTTATATTACATGCGCGCGAGCATACGTTCAAGACTCGCCAAAAGACACCACTTTTCCGTATGAGGTGTGATGCGCGTCACATTTCTGTATCTTATATAAACACAGAGCTCAGTTGAAAATCTGCGGGATCTGTTTGCATTGCACACTTGTCAATCATTTACAGCTTTAAAAATGTGGCGGCTTTTTTTGTGGCAGTTTACATCATCGATCTGAATAAACCTTAAATGCCTCATGTTGATCCATTTTCTTCTCTTATGCTGTTTTTAATTAGGGAGGAGTCTACTGACTATTAAGAACAAGGCAGGATTTACTCCAGTTGACATGGCTCTGACAAAGGTCATGAAGGAAGCCATGTTAGGTCAAATGTCAGAGGTCAGCAGATTGCCTGCCGTTGAGTATGAGAACAGTAAGTACCAAAGGGGAATAAACAAATAATTAGTATTTTCACAAAAACAACAACAACAAAATAAACATGATCTAAAGTGCTTGTCACTGTTGGGAGAGCAAAAAGAGCAAAGAAATAGACCTGCATTCGTATTAGAACAATATGCATGCATGCATTAACACCTGTGTTTTTATGTGACAGACGAAAAAGCACCTCCAGACTGTTTAGAGCAATTTGTAGCATCTCGGATAGTGGAGATAGGTAGACAGAAAAAAGGCCTATAAAATGACACCCCGGCGGTCACGCATGAGTGATTTCGAAGAACAAAGAGTTCAGTTAGTAACCAAGCTTGGAGGAATGCCGTAGATTATGCCTACGAAGTTTGAAATGAATCGGGATAAAGGAAGAGACCGAGATAGGGCCTATAACCACTGGGTGCAAAACGAATGGAACTGTTGTGAATGAACAACTGTGGCAAATATGACCGTCCATATATACTAACATAATCATGCAGAGTATAAAATGGTGTCTAAAATTCAGGGGGCAGGGGGGCACAATGCCCTCCCCCCACCTACTTTTCAAAAAACAAACAACAACACACATACATGTAAAAGTTATATATTACACATATTATACTTATGAAATTAAGACAAATGCGTATTCCATATTGTATAGAAGTAAAATGAAGTATGGAATAATAATAAATACTTAAAAACATGAATATGGATCAGTTAAATAATACATATATAATTGTTTTTGTTTTTAAAGAGACAGAAACTGACATCGTATTGCATAGATCATATTACACACAATTATACATTTAAAACAAAAAGGGGTTTCATATTGCGAAAGGAGTAATATAACATAAATAAGAATGATAAATAGGTTAAAATTATAAAGATATGTAAACAAATACAAAGCCTTAAAAACAAACAAAAACACAGCTCACTAAACCAATAAGTTAGCCCCTCCCCCACACACTTATTTCGTATTACGTCAGCTTTGCCTTAAAAATATTTAACGATTTAGCACCTTGTACATCATGTGGCAAGTTATTCCATGTTAAGGCCCCTCTATATTTAAAAGATCTTTTCATAGTCTCAGTCTTTGGTCTTATTGTTTTCACATTATAAAGACTTGAACGTGTATTGTATGTATGGTCGGCAAATATAAACCTTTCTACTAAATACTCAGGAGCTTGTTTAGAGACAATCTTATACATCATAATTGCTACATTATTTGTTCTATTATTGTCAAGTGTATTCCAATTTAGTCGTGTTCAATTTTCATCTGATGAGGAATACCAAGAGGACCTATTAATTATTCGTGCTGCTCTATTCTAAATTTGTTGTCATTTGTTTTTCTGTGTACTTCCACATCCGCCCCATACTACATCACAATAATTTAAGTGAGACAATACTAGTTAATTATAAACCAATTTCATTTCATATTCATTCACTATATTTCTTATAGATTTGAACATATATAATCTGTAACCTGCTTTTTTATGAATATTATTAATATGTTCCTGCCATGATAATCTTTCATCTAAAATTACCCCAAGGTTTCTACACTTACTAACTTCAGTTAACAAAGTATTATCTATACTAATGTTTAATTCAGTATCTTTAACTTTGACGTTGTTTCGTACCGAATAAAATGTATTCAGTTTTCTTTATATTCAAATTTAGTTTGTTTTGTATCAACCACTTTTTAACATATTCTAGATCTTCATTTATCTTCTTACTTTATTCTAAATTTACCAACACATAAAGCCTGATGTACATAACCATAGTCAGAAATGCGTGCCCTATTCTACGAGTGCGTCACTAGTTTACTCACGAGTGTATATGAACGTCCCAGATCTCTTTACAGAAGAAAAACATGAAGCTCATTTTTTATTATAATTTGCAGACATGAAACTCCTATCAAACAGAGCAAACTATATTATGTTGATTGTTACACTTTGAATTTTAAAACCCAGGAACAGACGTGGCAAGTAAGACGATTCACCCTTCAAGAGGAGGCACTATCCAACTACCGCACCATGGAATCAGCCTTTGCATACCCGCATTGGCGCTGCAAAAGGAGTGTGAGATTACACTAAAGGTAATTTGTAAGATTCTCACCCACTCTTTCCACCCTCTCTCTCTATGTCTCCATCTGTATTTCTCTCTCTCTCTCTCTGTCTCCATCTGTATTTCTCTCTCTCTCTCTCTCTAATTACCCTAAATTTATGGCGTAGCCTTGCTGGACGCTCTAAAGGCATGAATGGGAGGTGGTCCCCCCTCTCTCTCTCTTCATACTTGCCTGGGCTCTACAAGATGATTTTAGAATTACCCGAAAGGTGAGGTGTAGCCTGTAATGATACATGTATATCTCAGTCTAAAGGTTAATAGCTCCATCTTGTGGTGATATGTCAGACATGCACAACAACACAGGTACATCTCTTTATAGAAGCTACAGTGGGTGTCTCATGTACTGATAACTATTTTTCAACTATAAAGGTGCTTTTGAGCTTCTAACTCGATGTCAAGCATAATGATTACATAGCCTGGATCATCGTATGGGTGGGGAAGGGTGGTGGTGCTTTTATCATTTGGATCTTGGGGAAAAAAAAGAATAAATAGTTAGTGACAGAAAGAGTTCGTGAGCACCCTTGTAATACCTAGCATTGCTAGAGATCCTTGTCATAAAACGGCTCGCTTTACGTTTACTTTCCGGCAGCTAGTCACAGCATAGTCCGTTTTTGCACTTGTTGTTCCTTTAGTTTTTCAGTTATATTTTTTTTTTCAAGTTTTAAAGTTAACAAAACAATTTATATGAGTGAGAAAAAGAGCAAATGAAAAGAAGAAAGTATAACAATAGCAATGAAAAAAGAAAGTAAGAAAATGATATTAATGTGAAAAGGACAATAGTGCACTACTAATGATGAGTAAACTAATACAATTAAACCCCTTGCATGTTGCAGAGAACAGGTAAACACAGGATTAGAACCGGATATTCGAAGCAGGAAGAAAAACGATGAACTGGGACTCATCTTGATTTGCAATTATTATGGATAGTTTGTGGTGCAGATAATCTTCAACGATTGAAGAGCACCTTCTAAATTTCAACAACAACAATAATTATGTTCATTTTTGCAATTTACTCTGATGAGGGCAAGACATAAAGTTATAGTGATGTCTGTTTCGTTCCTATTTTTCACTTCTGAAGTACCCATCATCTGTTTTTGTTTGTTTATGGTTTACTTGATTTAGGCACTTCATATTTTGATTAGCGAACTTAAAAGAGTGTAAGATTGGATAGAAATACTACTGATACCTTATCTCATGCACCCGATTTATCGCCATTTCTCTCAGGTTCTGCCACAGCCGTCAAGTGTCCTTTTCGCCGAGAATGAAGCTATTGTCTCCCCTGGTGTAGTGTGTGAACCTTCGGGGACCACGTTTGAGAAGCCTTTAAAGTTGATCATCCCCCACTGTGCAGTGTTAACAGACCTCTCCAAGGTCAAAGTCACCATGCACTTCACTCATGGCAATGCTAAAGGTGAATGTAATACCTTAACTCTAAAGTGCGAAAACAATAAAAACACATCGAGTGGAAACAATGGTAATTCAGTGTTAAGAGGATGTGGACAAAGTTTAAACACAGAATGGAAACGTTGTAAAGACAATATAAACGTATGGAGCAGAGGGAGGGGAAAAATTGTAATAAAATAGATAACAGGGAGACATAGAGAGGCTGGGAGGGGGTTAGAAACAGTGGGAACACTGCAAACACAAAGTTTGGAAATGGTTATAATACATTATGGAGACACTAATAAGCAATTGTGAACAGAGTGAAAACAAAGTTGTAACCAATATTAAAGAAAATAGTGTGGAGACAATGATAGCACAGTGTCCTTGCTTGTGCTACATGCTGTGAACACATTTGCAAATGTAGCGGAGATACACTGCAACATGGTCCATTTTATTATTATTTTTAAAATTATTTTTTGTATGATGGTTTAACGATGACAGTGTTTTGTTTTTGTTCATGTCCATCTTCTTTAATGCCTCTTTCTCCATGTACATCTTTCGCACCTTTGCAGTCACGAAGAAAGAACTGTCATCAACAGGATCCCCTAGGTGCATAGTAAGAGCAAATGACCTTGAAGTCTACATCACCCATTTCTCAATTTGTGAAATGTTAATGGTCATTGCCGACTCCTTCATTGGGAAACGTGTCACTTCAATTCCCTACCTTCCAATATCGATGAGTCGCCGCGAACCGCAATACTGCCATCTACGTCTGTTTAATGATACTCCTGGACTTGGAGATGTGAGTAATTTGGCAACATTTATAATATTGTGAAAAATATGCATTTAGGATAAAAACATAAATAGCAAAAGCTGTTTTTTATACCTCTGCAACCCCTCTGCAACCCCTCTGCAACAAAGTAGCCGGAGGCATTATGTTAGCGGGTTGTCCGTCCGTCCATCCGTACGTCCCCTTCTCGTGATCACGTTATCTCAAGGACCCATTTGCGGATTGCCATCAAACTCTAGACATATATGTATCTTGCTGAGCCAAAGAACTGACTAGATTTTGGGGTCATGAGGTCAAAATTCATGGGGCTCATTATGTGTACGTATATGTGAGTATATATATATACATATATATATATATATATATATATATATATATATAAAGAAATAACTACCGGTACTGAATTATTCATACCCCTTAAATTTATATTTTTTTCAAAAATGTGAAAAATGTATTTTTTCCGATTTATACTTCTTGAGACTGACATATTAAAGCTTACATCCAAATCTATTTCACAAATGCCCTTATTCAACCAGTCCATCTTTCATTCTTGAATTACGAACTTCACAAAAGTATCAAATCAAGGGGAATGAATAATTTAGATGTATATTCTTCAAACTATTTCTAAAAGAAATTCAGGATAAATTGATGTAATTGATGATTCACCGCTTCTTTCTTTTTTTCTTTTTCTATTTCTTATAATTAGCTCATAGAAGAAGAGGAAAAAAAGCTTAAATATCGCAAGATGGCTCCAAAAAAGAAAATGTTTGTGCACTGGGACAAAGGTGAACTGAAGATCATATGCGAGGTCAAGGGAGGTTATGTCCCCGAGAACGAAAGGGTACATAAACAATTTATACATTTGCTTATTTCAGAATGCATGGTTTAAAATGCAACCATATTGTATCTTCAAGGGGGGGGGGTGAGAGGAACGAAGCAATGACCCATCATCCCTACAAACTTCAGTATTCTTAATTCCTATGCCTTTGTATTATTCTATTTTTGTTCCATATGTTCTTCACTCATCTCCCCAATATTAAGGTCATACTAATGCAAAACGAATATAACATTTCATACGAAAAAATCATGTCATACAAACAAATCTTTGCCTTCATCGTGACCAAAAAAAGAGAATCAGGCAACTGTGTAATAAACATATGAATTTGTTCTCCTTTATAGTTATTAATTCTGTTTCGGTTAAACTCAATCCCAAAGGATTCATGGGAATCAATGTAACATAATGTCATAAACTTTATTAATTTGGAAAATTACATCGAACAAAAGTAATCCAAACGCGATTTCTACATGCAATGCAATAGGCTATTGTAATTGCTCTTTGGTTGATTTCTTGAAAGTCTTTTCTTTGTTTGTTTTCCTGATTTTGTTTTGTGTGTGTCCATTTCACAGATGAAGACTGTATCGCTAGATGATATCTATAGATTGGATCAAAACCTTTTCAGTTTCTCAGTGAGAGCGACCGGTGATGCCGATGTACATTTTAAGTTCAACTTCTATCCCCATTGTGACGAAGGACAAGCATTCCGTGCGAACTTCTCTGGTACGTACCTGGGTCTCGTTGCATAAAACTTACCATTAATGGTAACTTCCATAGAAACGTTGATTTGATATCGATATTCGATAGCAGCATTACCATCAATGCTAAATTGTATGCCACGGTGCCCTTTTATGTGTGTGTATAATGCGTACAACTTTCTGTGTTCTTTCCTCTTTTGGGGGGTTCTTTTTCTTTCTTTGTCATCTGAATAGTATTAACCCGTTTTGACAATTGATTGATAAGTGCTCTCTCTTTCTCTCTCTCTCTCTCTCTCTCATTTTACTAACCTACGCTGTAGTGTCCCCCCCCCCCCCCCCCCCCCCCCGTTTTTGTCTGTGTCTTTACTTCAAAATTGTCTTCCTTGTCTATATGGCATGTGGTTGCTCTTTTAATATATTCACTAAATATTATGATAAACTTTTGTACCCTCTCTTTGTAAATGGTATGCAGTGGAGACAGGAATGAATCTCCCAACAAAGACTTTGAGGGTGCCTCAAACCCTCCCCCCCCCCCCTTAAACCTAATCATCGACCTTGTAGCTGCACATGAGGGGAAAACGTCAAACCTCAACCAATTTGTCTATAATTTCATCATATGCAGGGTCACTACTTGGGATCCAATAAGACATTACTTCTGTTGGTTTTTCAGGAGCAATCAAAGCCCCCGATTTTGTAAATAGGGTGAAATTAAGGAATGGGTTGATTGCTCATGGAATTAATGGTAGTCCTTAAAGGGATTGGGTATCTTTGTCTCAGATTCTAAACAAAATCCTAGGTTGAGATCATGCTGCAATCATGACTAACCCCCCTTAATTTTTTTTGTTTTTTATGCCTCCGTTATGAAGTAGCCGGAGGCATTATGTTTTCGGGTTGTCCGTCCGTCCGTACGTCCCGTTCTCGTGATCGCATTATCTGAAGAACCGACTGATGGATTCCTGCCAAACTTTGGTCATGTATGTATCTTGCAGAGCCGATGAACTGATTAGATTTTGGGGGTCACAAGGTCAAAGGTCAAAGGTCACAGGGCTCATTATGTATGCAAAAACAGCTCGTGATCGCGTTATCTCAAGAACCGATTGATGGATTCCTGCCAAACTTTGGTCATGTATGTATCTTGCAGAGCCGATGAACGTATTAGATTTTGGGGGTCACGAGGTCAAAGGTCAAAGGTCACAGGGCTCATTATGTATGTAAAAACAGCTTGTGATCGCGTTATCTCAAGAACCGATTGATGGATTCCTGCCAATCTTTGGTCATGTATGTTACCTGCAGAGCCGATGAACTGATTAGATTTTGGGGCCATGAGGTCAAGGTCAAAGGTCATGCGGCTCATTATGTCTGCAAAAATAGCTTGTGATTGCATTATCATTTGAACAGATCGATGGATTCCTGCCAAACTTAGATCATGTATGTATCTTGCAGAGCTAATGAACTGAGTAGATTTTAGGGTCATGAGGTCAAAGATCAAAGGGTCATATATGTATATGAGAAATTGCTTGTAATCACGATATTCTGAGAACCTGTTAATGGATTACAATTGAACTTGAATTTGAAAAATTTCTTCTGTTTCGGTTTGTAAAATTGCTATATGATGAAGGCATCATTTTCGACTGCGCGCAGTCAAAGTTCCATCTAGTTTGTTTTTTTTGTTAAAGGGGGTGACCAAAAAAAAAGTGCTCATAACCCCCCCCCCCCCCCCCCCCCCCCCCCCCTACTAATCGAAATATTGGCCGGCGCAACTTTTAAATTTTCAGTGGAAAAAAAAAAAAGTGCGCACTACTATCCCCCCCCCCCCCCCCCCCCCCCCCACTGAGCTAAATATTCAGATTTTAAAACACCCCCCTTGAAAAAATCCTGCGTACGCCACTGGTCTATAGTCAACTTTTCAATTGCAGAAGTAACAGCTCTAACTGTTACATGTAGGCCCTCCTCTAGATCGTACTTCTTGTCTGGATCATGGGGCATTTGCATTGTAAACTGTTCTGTAATGTACCTTGGTAATTGACTATCTTGCTCATTTGAAGAAAAAAAACTCTAGACACATTGGCCCGAATTCACAAAGCAAGGTTTGAGCTCAGACCAAGGTTTGAGGTCAAACCTCCTTTTGTTTCGCCAAACCTCCTTTTGTTATTTACAAACCTGGTTTGTAAATAACAAAAGGAGGTTTGGCGAAACAAAAGGAGGTTTGAGCTCAAACCCGGTCTGAGCTCAAACCTTGCTTTGTGAATTCGGGCCATTTTGTTCTGGAAAGCTCCAAAAGTGCTCTGATTAAAAATAGTGAAATACCTAAAGATTTCTGTATTGAAATCTCATTAAAACACTTTTGCAATTCAATACGAGCTTCCATAGGCAAAAAGGTTGTTTTTAATTGTACTTTATTCCTTGCCATTTTTAGCTCATCCGGCCCAAAGGGCCCGATGAGCTTATGCCATGGCGTGGCGTCCGTCGTCCTTCCGTCCGTCCACAGTTTTCTTCGTATTTTTTCAACCGATTTTGATTCTGATTGTTTCATATGATAGGGCTAGGAGGGGGATTTAAAACTTTTACACAGAATCGTGAAATTCATTATCTATGCTAATTTATGCAAATTTATTCGAAAACACAAAAAATGCTTCTTCTCCTTCATTTCTCGACCGATTTTGATTTGGTTTGCCTTATCTGGTAGAGCTTAATTTGGAACACTAAATTTCTACACAGAATTTTGAGATTTTGCTCCATTGATTAATTATGGTAATTTATGCAAATTTATTCCAAAAATAATTTAAAAATCACAAAAAATGCTTCTTCTCCTTCATATTTCGACCGATTTTGATTTGGTTTGCTTTATATCGTAGAGCTAACTTTGGTTCACTAAACTTCTACACAGAATTTTGAAATTGTTCTCCATTAATTAATTATGGTAATTTATTCCAAAAATAACAAAAAATGCTTCTTCTCCTTCATTTCATTTTTAAAGTTTTGTGCAAAATATTAGGATGATTATTTGCAAATTTGATCCATCACAGAAAACACTTGATTTGTGGATTAAATAAAAAGAGGAGAAAAGAGAAGTTGAAAATTAAATGTTCAGAACGCATTCCATTTCCTTTAGTTTCTATTTAATCTTGTACAGCTAAATGAAATTATGTCCCTTCCAGGGCATCAAATTTTTATTTTTTGACCAGTTCTAAAGTGTACCACATAAAATTTACGATATTTGTTGTTGCGAGATGCGGATGAGCGCTACGTCATTGACGTTCTGGTTTTTATTTGTAGTACACTTCTGTAGGAATTTAAGTGTACTCATTACTTTATCTTGTAGATGTCCTAAAGCTACCTCATAGGTATGAATAGCCAAACCTAGGCTAAATGTAATAATAATAATAATGGTGTAACTTATAGAGCACACACCGTCCAGGGACGCTCATGGAGCTAGCCCAGCAGCAGTTCTCTTTACAGCCCCACTGCACTACTTATAGCTACTTTTGCCCTCTATACAGCCATCAATGCCTAAGCGGTACCCGTGGATCCCCCATGATGCCCTTTCTCTTATGTTAATTGTGAGCTGATTTGATGAGATAACCACCTGCCAGTGGCCTTGCAGGGAGGTCTAGTCCCTCCATGCCAAACTAGTCTATCTATCTAAGTTCCCGGTTCGGAGGTTGATTGCAACATCTCTCCATTTCACTCTATCTTCTGCCATTCTGGTGCACTCTTGCAGGTTTAGTCCACTCCAGTTCTTGACATTCTCTTCCCAGTTGATTCTGGGTCTCCCCCTAGATCTACTTCCTTCCACTCTTCCTTCCAATACATCCTTTAAGAGGATTTGGTGCCTTTTAACATGACCAAAGTATTTGATTTTTCTCTCCTTTACTAATCCTACTAGTGCAATTTGTTTACGCCCTGCGATGTGCAATATCTCTTTGTTTGTTTTCATTCGTTTCCAGGATATTTTCATCATTCTTCTGTAGATCCACATTTCAAAAGATGTTATTCTATTTTCCATGGCCGTGTTTATTTTCCATGTTTCTGCTCCATACAATAGGACAGACCATACATAACAGTTTACTAGTCTCAACCTATTAAGCGCAAATTTGTGAATAATCATTTCATTGCCAGAAATGTATTCCGAGCAATTTCTATTCTTCTTTTTATTTCTGCTTCGCATCTGGCATCATCTGTGATATGTTGTCCTAAGTAGATGTAATTACTGACTTGCTCAATGATATGTCCAACGAGTTTGAAACATATTCTAGGCTTATTCTCTGTTCTACTCAAAATCAGTGACTTAGTTTTCTTGACATTTATGCTTAGACCAAACTCTTCACTTTTGACTTTTATAATATCCAATACATGTTGTAAATCTGCTTCATTCTCTGCGCAAAGTACAGTGTCATCAGCATAACGTAAATTATTAATATTTACACCCCCAATACTAACACCTTTCATATCTGAAATTTCCCTGAATACAAACTCTGTGCACAAGTTGAACAGAGATGGGGACATTACGCATCCCTGACGTACTCCTCTTTTGATTTTTGTGTAACCTGTAATTTCATTGTTAATTTTGATGGCAGCTGTCTGCTCCCAGTAAAGTTTAGATATGAGACGTATGTTCTTACCATCTAGATTAATTTTTTGTAAGCTTTCAATCAATTTGTCGTGGTCAATTTTGTTGAATGCTTTAGAGTAGTCAATAAAGCACACGTATATTTCTTTACTTACCGGTACTGCAATATACTTTTCTGTCATCATTCTCATACAGAATATTGCTTCTGTGGTACCGCTTTGAGGTCTAAAACCAAACTGTTCCTTACCTACTTCATTGTCAATTTGAATTTTTATTCTGTTGAGAATGATCTTTAAGAGCAACTTGGTTACATGGCTCATGAGGCTAACTGTCCGGAAATCTTCAAATATCGACTTTTTCAGATCTTCAGGAATATGACCTGTATGGTATATCATTTGGCAAATACTAGTCAATTAAATGTTCAATCCCAAATTCTTTTAAGGCCACAAGTTCTTCCCGTGTTATCCCATCTGGGCCTTCAGATTTAGAAGTTCCCAGTGAATGCAGAGCTTGTTTAACTTCTGATTCAAGTATACTTGGACCCCCCGTTGTCATGTGATTGGAAGTTCTGGACCTCTATCATCGTCAAATAGGTCTTGGATATATTCTTCCCATCTTTGTTTAATATCATACTTTTCAAAGAGGGAAGATGTTCCATCCTTGTTCTTGATACATCCGCTTGGTGCCTTGTTTTTCTTCTTCTTAAAATGCTTGATTTCTCTGTGCATTTCATTTATTTGTTTTTTCTTGGAGACATGCTCAATTCTAACACATTTTTGAGTTAGCCATTCTTCCTTTGCTCTTTTACATTAATTATCAATTTCCTTATTGATGTCTAGTATGATTTGGTGTTTCTGACTTGCTTTTGCCTCTCCTGCATCAAGTTCAGAATCTTTTCTGTCATGCATGGTTGTTTTGCTGGTTTATTTTTAGTTGGTAGTGTCTTATTTCCATGCTGAATGCTTTTTTTCAACCATTTCCATTCCACTTCTAGTTTCTCAATGTCGTTTATTTCATTATTTGTTTGTTCTATTTCTTCTGTGACTAGACAATTATACCTATTTCTAACTTTCATAAGGTATTTTTCTGCTATGTCTGTTTTATTTATAGCTGTGACATCCGGAAGAGGGTTTCTTTTTGTTCTGGGGAGTGTATTCTTTAGCTTTATTTCAACTTCTGCAATCACTGGGTTGTGATCAGAATCTATGTCAGCCCCTGGGCATGTCTTTACCTGCTTGATACAATTCTTGAACCTGTTCTTTATTAAAATGTAGTCGATCTGATTTCTATTTATATCTCCTGGGCTTTTCCAGATGTAGGTTCTTCTTTTATGTTGTTGGTAAAAGGTGTTGGCTATTACTAGTTCATGTTCCTTACAGAACTGAACAAGTCAATCACCCCGTTCATTACGATGGCCTAGTCCATATTGTCCAACAATCTTTCCATCCTTACCTTCTCTGGCTTTAGCATTCCAAGCACCTATCACGATAACAACTTCTGTTGATTTACAGTGCTTTGGCAGTATGGTTTAGAGATGAAAAGTATCTTGTTATTATATACCATCAAGTAGCACTTTAAAACCGATTTAGATAGCTCCTAATGCTCGACTCGTTGAATACAGTGGTGAAGTGTGACGTCATCAAAAATCTAATTTTAGAATTTCTCAATTGTTTTCTTCATTTTCCGAAAGAGCATCAACAATAATGTCAAAATGTTGAAAACCAATTGAATATGTTATTATTGGCTGAGATATGAACATCTGAATAAATATATGTCCTATGGGAACTCAGTGTTATATGCTCTGGCTCCTAATGGTTAGGAGCCAGAGCATATAACACTGAGTTCCCTAATTCGAGGAAAGAGGGTTGAGTTAATAGATGTAAGGATTTTTCTTGCATTTATAAATACTTTTTTTTCTTTCAAATTCAAAATTAATCTCATCAAAACGAATTGCATGTTGATCTTTAGCAGATAAAAAAAACAAAAAAACAATAGATTGAGGTAACATGATTTAATCCATGAAAAAATATTGTTTGTGTAACTGAATCGTAATTCAATTAATTATGTAACAAGATTACACAACTTATAAAATTAACCTAATGAATACAAAGTTTTACAAAATTAACACAATTTCCCACTCTTAAAATCAGGAATAACCGAGGCGTCACTGGGGAGCACAAATTCCACATCTCCGAGATCATCGACATCCACATTAGTCGACACTCCTCCGCAAAGTGCATCAGCAGCAGTCTGTGTAGTTTCTTCTTCTACAGCAAGGTTAGATTTTTTTCTTAATTGCTAATGTTCTTTTTGATCATTCATGATTAAGATCTCATTGATGTGATAGGCCAAATCTTAGGGAACCATATCGATATTGTTCTTAGATATCAACTATATGCCAGCCTATATAGATCAAAAAGTTATTAACCAGAATTATCTAGCATTCTGGTGCAATGGTTTGCAATGTATCTATCAGCGGCTATTGTGACCACAATTCTAATTTGTACTGAAAGATGTATGGGCATATCCCGTTACAACACCGAAAGGAAATACATAGAGTGGAATAAGATTTATAAGAATTTGACAAAATCGGTCCATTTCCAGACGTATGTATTCAACGTAGTTGATATTTTTAGACCAAATGAGGGCATTTTTAGCATGTCAGAATAATCAGATCAAACATGCCGTAACACACCAATTGGTTGAGGTTGGTCTTTAAGAATTAAATAAATTGATGCTTTACAACTATCCAAAGAGAGGAACTAAGTTGCAACAAGGAAGGATTTGAAATGTTCAATGAATAGGGAGTAAATGAATACTCCAAACGCGAGTGATGGGGTGTGGATTGTAATATAATTAAAACCTTTGAACGTACCGTAGTACGTGTCCGGGGGGATTCG
Organism: Strongylocentrotus droebachiensis; assembly: GCA_035222895.1. NCBI lineage: Eukaryota > Metazoa > Echinodermata > Echinoidea > Camarodonta > Strongylocentrotidae > Strongylocentrotus > Strongylocentrotus droebachiensis. The sequence goes on from JAVYIG010003996.1 coordinate 15,452, forward strand.
TCCCCCAACCCTTTTATGGTTAAAGGGGGAATTAGTGCCCCCTGATATCGCGTTGGTTTTAATAGAAGTGGAAAAATGAGGGGAAAAGGTTCGTAAAAGTTTGAGCAAAAACCGATTAAAAAAAAAAGTTCTGATTTTGTGTACGTCGGATCGTTCAAACCCAAGTTGGCAACTCTGTGGCGTATCTTGCGAGGTCCTCTCTCATTTGCCTCTTTAGAATGTGTAAACAAATGTTACACGATTGAAAATTTCTTTTACTACCTCGTAAATTTACCAGTATAATCCATGTGATACTTGTCCATTTCCAAAATTACTGAAGTAATATATGGATGACAATAAATTATAATTGTTTCTTGTAGCTCCCTACTAGATACAACATAACATACCTTATAATGCTTGAAGTATCATTACCCTGGTCACAGGATTCAATTCAACTTGAATCTGCAGTTAAAGGGGAAGGGGAAGAAACAGGTCAGTGAAAGTTTGAGCAAAACGGATTGAAAATAAGAAAGTTGAAGAGGTGTGATCAATCAAATACAATTTGGCAACTCCGTGAAGTATCTTCCGAGCTCTCCTCCTGTTTGCCCTTTACTAACAAACTTCAAAAATATATATATTGCCTCAGAACATTTTTATTCATACATTTACTCTAAGAATAATTATTGCAAATATGTTTTTATGCAACCCCTGTATGAAACAATTTTTTTCTCCATCATTAATAACTAAGAAAATGAAGTTCATGAAATTTTCTGTACAGAGAAAATAGGACAGGAGCTCGCAAGATACGTCACAGTGTTGCCAATTTGTGCTTCACAGATGTCAACTTCAGAAACTGATACCTTTCCTATTTTATAATCAGATATTCGTCAAACTTTCACAATTTTTTTTCTCTCATTTTTGTGCTTTTATTCAATCAAACTTGATATCAGGATGATCTTCCCTTCAAGACATGAAGAGATATATTTCACTCTTGTCATATTATTCATATTAGTATTAATCCAAATTTACTGTTATTCATTTACCGGTAGTCAAAATTTCAAGTTAAGGAAGTCATTTCATTTATAGCTTCAGGTTCAATGTACAGATTGGGTAATCTGTCTGTGGGAATGTTGATAAGAAACTGAAATTATTCTGTTGCAATATAAACTGGTATACGATATTATTTGAATTGCCTATCAGATTTTAAGTTATTTTCGCACGGTCACTATTTCGGAATATCATGCAAGCATGCGTTTAAAGTAAGAGGGGGAGATATTATCGTTTATTAATTATTTAGTCATACAATGAGAACAAATTGTAAGCCGCACACACGTCCTGCGGGATACACTTTCTTCTGAACCGTACTATACCAATAGTATAATCTACGAACTTTAAATTAAAGGGACAGTTGAGTTCTTGTTTAAGATGTATGACATTTTTAGTGCCCTTGTAGGACCTTAAATTGCTATCAAGGTATTTTTAGACCTCAAAATGTGTGAAATTTAGATTAAATCGGACCATACCAATTCAGCTCCACTTTTTAAAAAATATGGTGACCGTTGATTTAATAATGTAATAATAATAACAATACACGGGCCAACACGAAAAGCCAACAAAAGCCAACATTGGCATTGGCTGGAATAAAATGTAGATGGCGCTATCTTCTTTTTTCAATAGCTGGTTCAAAATTATTGAATATTTGGGGGCCGCCCCACAAATATTAGAAATGGTTACATTTAGGCCTAAAATAAAAACTCGTATTGCCAAAACATGGGTCGGTCGGTCGGAAAAGTTTTTTTTTTTTTTACTTTTTTTTTGGCGCCCTCTTTGGGCCGATATTTTTCAGATTTGAATGTTTTTTTGTTTCTTCATTTTTGTCCCACCCTCTTTTGGCTGATATTTCTCAGTTTTTAATGCTTTAATACATGTGTTTCAAGGTCATCATCCCATTGATATCTTTTTCACCTCATAATCATCCATGGTTTGCACGAGTGAGAATTTCGGACTCATTTGATGTTATGCATTTATTTACCATTTAAACAAACAAAATACATTTTTTTGTATTCATTAATATAAAAATTTTTAAAAAAAACGGTTTAAAAAAAAAAAAAACTTTTTTTAAATGCCGACCGTAGATTTTCAGATTTTTGGGTCGGTCGCAAAGGGCAATCCAACAAGTTTTTATTTTAGGCCTTATGGATATTTCAGCTGTCTCTGAACCGATTTTAATCATACAAAGATGATTTTGTCATTTAAAATTGTATGATCTTTCAAATTTGAACCTTAATTTTTTTATTATCTCACCTAAAATTATTTTGTGTAGCGCACTCTATCAACTATCCATAGTGCATAACAATTCTTATAGGCAATACAATATGGATTTGAAATTGCCTCTAAGTTGACTTTTTTTCAAAACGAATTGATAAATGGTAAAATTGCACTAAAAAGATACATTGAAACTGATTGGCTGTTAATACAGTCCCGCATAAAAACGTAAGTTTTATAACGTTACGATCTCAATTGCCTAACTCATACCTGGTATATGTTTTTTATACATTAAAATAGGGAAGTGAGCGACGAAATGCCAAATGACTTGGCAAAACACGTTCCATCCTACGCCTATTACAAGTTTAGCACAAAGCTTGGAACTAAGCGAAACCATGCCGGGAACATTCTGAGAAAGCATCTCAATGACTATGAGCAGGCAACGAGAGAGTGCATTGCGATTTGGATGGATAAATCAACCCGTAGTGTGGCTGACTTACATGAAGTTCTGAGAGCAGCTGAATTGGGAGATTTAATCAAACACTGTAATTAACATCAATAAAAAGTAAGCCAAGTGGGAAAATTGTTGGTTAACATGCACACAAACACTCATGAACACATATACTGTGCATATGTTCGGTGACAGAGAAGATACGCCTATGACCAAAACACTACAATAAATAACTATAGTACATCAATGTATACACAATTTGTAATTTTAATTGATTTGTAATTGCTCATTGAAAATTATCATTCTTGCTACGGCTTTGTTCATTATTCACTCATATATTCTTTACTTATTTCTGTTATATGTACTATGTATTGATGTTTTTTGATGATGTTCATATTGTTTATATTTTTCAAGTAGTTTTTATCTTCATATTGTTATGATGTATTTGTTCACAGGGCCCCCTGGAAAACAGTACTTTGATTACTGACGGGGCTACCATGTTTAAATAAAACGGAATCAAAAATATAAAAAATAAATAACTATATGTCCAATTGCTAGGGGGGATATCAAAAAATATAAAAACCATTTTTGGCTCAAAATTTGTATTTAACACATTACCATAACTCCATGAAATTGATATCAACTTAAAGGTATTTTGATTATCCATCATATGACACCAAATCCATGATTATTTGAGGTTTTACTTAAAAATTTATTGTTAAAATTTGATTTAAACACACCAAATGCGTTTTCAATACCAATACACCATTACACATAATTACATGCATACAGTTAATACACATATGGGCAAAAATGTAGTTTTTGTGAAAATCAGCTCTTCACCATAAAGAAATATATGCCTCTGCTTTGATTTTTTTTTGGAAGGATACGAAAAAAGACACCTCCCCAATTTTGACACATAAAAATAAAAAATAAAAAATTTCAAACTTAAAATTGTGATGTCATCTAGCATTCCTAATTCCTGATTCCTAATTAGTGGCAAGCAAACCCCTCTTTCCTGACTTGGGCCCTCTGCTTAATAGGTTTTTTTTTAAATTGCCCATCGACCTCTTCAGGCTATTATGAAACAGTCTTGGCTTCTTTTGCATCCCTCATTTAAGGTAAGCCTTGTCATTGAGTGATTCAAAATGGACAACATTTACCCGGGATGCTACTCGTTTTCTCAGGAAACTACCTATATACTGTCTTTAATCATCATGACTTTCTTTTCTTACATTTACTGAATCTTTGAAGAAATTAAACCTCTGAGTTCTCTTGTACTGTTTGAGACACTACCTTAATACGCATGTGAAATGGTGCAATGTACAAGTGAGGAATTATTTTTTAGATATCACGAGACAAGAAGGCAGCAGGCTATTAGAGATAATTCAAGATTACCCTGTAGATTGAAACAAAATCTGCAGCATGGAACAGAGTTTACCTTATAAATGGATTTAAAGACCAAGGTAACAAATGCATATTGCCTGGCCCACATTCCGTTCATCAACCCAGCTTGGTAAAATATTTTGATAACACTTTTAAAGAAACATTGGTGCTCAGTCATAATCATTGCAACAGAAAACGATGTGAATGTGAAAAGCCATCTACTTGCCTCAACGTGTTCCGTCAAATCAATTGAATATGACAGTACATGCTATGTGCTATGAAGTTCAGTCCAAGAAGATTAAATATGTTGTCAATATATCAAATATATAATCAATGGCCTCTTCAGGAAAGTGATGAATTGGATTTATTGAAAATGTTAAAGTTTTATGTATAAAGGACACCAAAGTACTTCAGAAACCAAACAATCATGAGTATCCTAAAATAATGATATAAATGTGTACATTATATAATTATGACCTTAGTTAAAGCTGTATTAAATTCAGTACGTGGATTTAGTCAGTATTTTACTTAGCATTTACCAAGCTAAGTAATATGTCTTAACTTATATTCAGATCAGATGTGAGCATTTTACTTTAGCAAACCGACTTTAAAGATACTATGTCCCTTTTGCAGCCAACTTCAAATTCTGTAGAACTTTGCAGGAATTATGAATATCTCATGTTTGTCCTATCTGTGAAATTTAAACATTAGCAGTGTCCTAGTATTCAAGTTATGCAAGGTAACCTGTCTACCTTCTAGACTTCACTGTCGGACACTATTGAGTGACTGACATCTTTTTTTTTCTTTGGTAATATAACATACATAAAATGAGCTGTAACAGGTACATGAGCATTTGTCTACATCAATAACCCACTACTTGTAATAGCCAAAATTAAACTGATTGAATCTTTGTGCAGCACAAAACGTACAACCATTCAGTAAAACGGTATAAAAATCAGACTATTAATTAGGTGATTGCAATCACTTAAATCGGTTCAACAGCTTATGTTTGTTATTTTCCCACTAAAAGCCTATTTCAAGCGCTCTCGTTTTGAGGGAAGTTCTAAATTAGTATTGTCTTTCAAATGCCGTTGGAATTTTGAATTTAAGCATTTTAATCATTTTTTTTGCCTGCAAATGGGACATATAGTACCTTTAAGGTAAAATACTTACTGATAATCATTGCAACAGCAAATGATGTGAATGAGAAAAGCCATCTATTTGCGTTAACGTTAAAATCAATTGAAAATGACAGTACATACTATATACTATGAAGTTCAGTTCAAAAAGATTAAATATGTTGTCAATGTATCAAATATATAATCAATGGCCTTTTAAGGAAAGTGATGAATTGGATTTATTGAAAATGTTAATTTTTTATGTAAAACTATATTAAAGTACTTCAGCAACCAAACAATCGTGAGTATCTTAAAATATATATATATATATATATATAAATGTGAACATTAAACAGATGACAATATAATACAAGTTTTGGAAGCTTTTCAAAATTGATTTAGGCCACTTTACAAGTTTTGAGATTTTCACAGCGCAAATCCATGCACGTCATTAATTCTGTATGGGAGCTGTAAACTTTAAGGTAAAAAAAAATAGCCAAAATCTTCAGCCGAAAAGCAAGTTGAATATGAATTTTTTTCTAAGCCGGAGACTGAGTAAAATAATAATATATCTGGCATAAGTATTGAATTGAATACTGGCCCAGAGCAGGTATTAATCACTGCAGTACTAATTGCAAGGCAGAGTGTCGTAGGGGAGTGGATAGAACACTCGACTACAAGGGTTTGGGGTTCAATTCCCAGCACAGAGTTACGTCTTTTGGCACGATGTATATACATGTATATATTTACGTCTTATTAACAATAAGAAAATGGGAATCTCAGAGGGTTGCCGTTGTGATTTTATTTGCTATTGCGTGCCCTGCTTGCATGATTGTTATGAATATTCCCATGAAGCGGAGATGGTGCACACTACTATTGTATGGGTTTAAAATACAGTGACTGGGGTAATAACATTGTAAAGGGCAAGTTATATGTATCTTTATGTATTGCCCTGTATGAATGTAATAATTGTATTGTTATACATGTCGATTGATTATCCAATTAATGTCATACCTGTATTTGGTTTTCAGGACCATCCAACATGTTGCATCTTTGCATTAAAGTTCAGTGTAGCTGAAGAATTAGAGAGGGGGTGGGTAGGGAAAGGGAGATCCAGCCATGGGTCTACCATTCCAATCTCGCCAAGAGAAAGATGTCTTTCATTTATGTACTTTAGTTTTTTATGATGTTGATACAATGAAAATATGTGTATTACATGGTTGGAATAAATTACTATACAATCTTTATCGTTGTTTATTTATTAAAGTGTTATGAAGGATGTTACAGAAAACTTTAATTGGTTGGGGTAATTATAACATGTAGTTTATGCTTCTATCAACCTTAAAAATTTAGAAGGCAAGCTTTCGCCAACTCCTGTGAACTTTCTCAAGCAAAGTGATTATTCAGAGTTTCCTTCGACTGGCTGTCCACTGTCACCTATTTTCGCTCCGGTGATCTCAAGGCAGCAGACATCAAGAAACTAAATAATCTCTTGACTTGAGAAAGTCCACAGGAGTAGACGAAAGCTTGCCTACTAAATTTTAAGGTTGGTAGAAGCTTCAAGTACATGTTATGATAAGGGATGTGTTTGGTAAAATTATATACTTTTTTTATTACAAACTTTCCTTTCCTCGTCAAGCTAATCTTGCTGATCCCCTCACTGAATCTTTCCTTTCATTTTCCATTTCTCTTTCCACCCATAGATTTATTATTTCAATCATAACACATTCAACTTCTATATTCTGTCTCGTAACCGAGAGGTCCAGGATTCAAAACCTAGTCGATGTGCTATGTATACTCCTAATTACCTCTACAAATGGTCTGGTCCGATTTACCGGACACTTTGTGAAACCCCCACAGCAAACCGGACAGAACGACCCAAAGTAAGCCGGTACAGATGGCAAATGATAACAAGAAAAAACAAAGACTGGTGTATTACCATTTTTATTGTACAAGTACATGTACTCATCCATACACACACTACACATCGATGCCTTCAAGAAAATATCACCGCACAACTTGGCAGCAGGAAAAACAAAATATTGTTCAACATAATCTTCAAATCTGTATGTACAATATCTCGTGTCATTGTTCTACTCAGATTCCTTGGTTCTTTCATAGAAGATCTGCCATACTTGGTTAACATGCCAACATAAGCTGTATACTATGTTTGGGCTCGTTGAAAAATCACTAGAAATTAGGATAAAAGGTTTAATTCAGCATTAAAGGACGTATAAATGTAATACAGGGGCATAGAATCTTGAGATTAGCTTCCAATCTATATCCAATTTCCACACAAATGATCCTTTATTCCTTTACTACATTAACAGAATGATGGTTATTTTCAATAGATGTCAACATTTGGTACTCCATAAATTAGTAGACTTCATCTACCCACTTGAACATGGACTAAGTTTACGAGTACCAACCTATCGGGACCAATCAGGATTAACTTCTCACAATCAACTGACATCTGAAACAGTGGTTTTGATTGGTTGAATCATAAAATGATTTAACCATGCACATGGGACTATAGCTTTCAAACTTTGTTTTCTCAAGTTTTCTCAACCAAGAGTGTCAAGCAGCTCTATGTGATCCTCATACAACACGTAATGAAACCAGCTGTACATGTAAGTCTTCTCGTAAATTTAAAAGAAAAGAGTTAAAGATATATACATGTAAGAGACAGGATTTACCAAATGCTATTCAACACGCTTGACTCTTGGCATTCTTACGCAGCATGCTGTCCATTTTGAAAAGGCAACAAAAATAAAGTTACAAAAATAGCGATATATATATAGATCTTGAAAAGATAGTGAATTTGAAATCAAAGCATCGGCACAACGTAAAAAACGAAAAGAATTAGAAAAGAATTCTGATTATTAATATCAAGTTGACATCTCTCTCACACACAAACTAGCATGCATATTATATTTACAGCTAAGTATAATCTTGAATGCGTATGTAGGTAGCATTCTTACCGACACTGATCAGGATATTATACAAGGGTGTATTAACCGGTTGACTACTGAATTCTCCGATTCATTAAAGGCTTTATACAGGAATGACCAGGTTAGAGTAGGCAACGGGTAACATGAATAAAGCCTGTACATGGCTATATATATATTAGGTCTACTAAACATTTAGAACTGCATTTCACAGTGTCCAACTAACCAATACTAGACATGCATCCATGGTTATAATGTACAGGCATGAACGCATCGTTTCATTGGGTGAAAAAAGATCTTCACACTTAAAGATAAAGTTGAGTTCTGGTCATGCGATTACATTGTGAAAGAAACGGTGGGGAGTCGATCAGAAAAAGTTGTTCATCTAGCATATAAGTATTTATGTGTACTGAAAGGTTCTGGAATCATCAAAATGATAGGACACTTGGCCAAGTCTTGGTAAAGTTACAAGCATTGTACACAGAAAGATGTATATGGGACTACACGAACACGTCTTGTAAAAATCCGTCCCGATTTTTACAATGTTACATGCCATATTTAGAATATGAAGACATTTGAAGAGCCATGCTTTTCAGGGAGCATGTTTTATCTGATGTTCTTCCACACTTGCATATAATAACAATGATAACGCTCACAAAATTATTTTTCACCTCTTCCCAGAACTCAACTTTCTCTTTAATCACAAAATGGGAATTCCCCCAAACTCTCCTCTAAACTGCCAGTGTCTTGATACATATATTCATTGTAGTATTTGCAGCACAGATACGGTATATGCTCTCATACCGTATCTTGCTCTACATGACACACGCATGTAATAAACGATGAATAGCGCACTTTTATAGATAGACGGAGGTACAGTGTACATACAATGTAGAAAACTTGCAACAACAAAAAGATTTACTATTCCATTATACATGTACAATCATTCCACACCACAATAGTTTAGCTACAATGTCATAACTGTATACTTCTCCATGTTTACATGTACAGAATGTATTATGAAATCACTAAATTTCAACGGTTGTAAACCTTCATTATTTTAAAACATGGCTTCTAGTGTTCATTTAGCCTGAAAACATTTCAGGTTTTTAATCCGACATATCAGGGGATATTAGATGTACTACACATTCATGTCTATTCGATCAATTATCATGTACGGTACATGTATGTAAAAGGTTATACAATAAATCAAGTTGATTAAATACATCTTATTCTCTGTCTCTCAAAGACGATCAAATGGGCCTCAGTTTAGCTCAGAATTAGACACCTATATCTTGAAGAATTGCAAAGCTTACAAAGTTGTCCAAGCTTTCCAGGACCATTATACAATCAAAGGTTTGCATAGTCAAAATAAACTCCAATTACAAGAGTATGAAATATAACAGAGTGGCCAAGAAAAAAATAAGCGAGGAAAACATTTTCTAGGTTTGTTGAACGCAATGGCGGCATAAACTCAAATACTTTTACACAGACCTTCTGTATCTAAACAAGGCCCTGTTCTATAAAATTTGTTATCACTAACAAATGCTAAATGTCTATGACAAAGTTGCTCTCAGCCAATCAAATGCCGCAATTTCAGTAGCTTATAACAGTTATTGAAACTTGTTGTTGATAATAGTTTTGTGAAACAGGGCCCAGATGGTGGGGTAGGTTGTCCTTTAAATTCAAAGTACATCATATTATCTTAAAGTGATATATAGGCCAGGAGCATAATACATCCATACACTTAGCTCAATACATTTGAGGGAAATATTAGGACAATTTTAGATCAAGAAATGAAAGATTTGTCATGTTACAGACACCATATTGCACGAATTTACTGAAAATCAAGTTTAGCATTGCCGGTTCATTTGACAATACCGGTACTATTACTGGCATAACACACAACCAAAAAGATAAAGCTCTTGGAAGAATGCTTGAAAAGGGGCGTTTTTTTTTTTTTTTTAATTCACAATGGAACTGTTATGTATAGTAATCCACTCCTCTCCTTCACATTTTTCAACATTCTGCAAAGATTTTATCTTTTTCAATGAAAAATTTGTGATCGATTTTAAAAGGTGCTGTGATTTGATAATGATAAGCAAGTGAATACATACTGGCACCAACATTAATTATTATCATCAGTTTGCGAACAATTCAGATTAACTGTTACTACATATGCATTTTGTACACAAGGCCAATCCTGCACAGGCTACACACAAGTGGAGTAATATTACTGGTCAACAAGAAAAGCAAGATACAAACTTGTATTGTGCAGCTAAACCCAATTCCTGTGCATCGCATATATTTACAATATACATGTCTAGAACTTTGTACATTAGAATGCTGATATTCTTATTGTCTGCTCATTTATACTTTGTAAAATGTACATTTGTACAAATGTTGTAAAATGTACATTTGTATACACACCATTTATACGGCAAGTCGAGAAAGCAGTTCATTATCCTCATATTTACAACAAATATTTTCAACAGATCGCTTTGAAGTGTGTTTTAATAAATCTAAATTCAAATGCAAGACATATTCAGTAACTGTGGGTGGGATAAGGAAAAAACAAAAAGAAAGATGAAAGCAATCTCATCTTTGAAGGCATAAACAAGATAATAAGCTGTACAGAGAAAGAAAGAAAACGATAAGGAAGCTCGGGGTTCAAATAAAAGAAAAATGGAAAGACTGAAATAGATTCTTGATGTCTGTGTGTGTGTAATTGGGTTTTTACAGACATTTATCTGGACACGTCTCTGGACCGTCCTCTAACATTTCAAATGACAAAGGATATTCGATGAGCAGACCGAGTCGAGCATTACACTGATTGTCTATGCTTACTGTACTCTGTGCGTGTGCCATTTCACCAGGCTTGCAATAATTGCACTAACAATCCTCTCGAGACACATTCATCGTGAATTATTAGATACCGGTTTACTGCCAACTACTTGCAAAAATTCTTGTGATTCTTTAAACAAATCTTCATACTCCAGTTCCAGTTAGGAGACCAACAACGGCCTGAACAAACATTACCCCTCACATGACCAAGCATCCGTCAGTTTGGACATGTGACAAAGGTATAAGAAATAAATACAATGAAGGGCTATTCCTAGATGTGATTTTACTAGAAGGAATTCTTGATGTTCTCAAGTCTACAGGGTTCAGAAGCTGTCCATAGATGTCATTTTACTAGAAGGAATTTGAGGGTTCAGCTAGAAGCTCTTCGTAGAAATGTTTTACTTGCAGGAGTTCTTGATCTTCTCGAGTCTTTTCTTGAGATCATCTACATCTGGTAATGGAGCCAGCTGTGGTGCTGTGGCAGGAAGATTGGACGAACTACTTCCTAAGGAGATCTGGAAAAGAATTCAGAAATAAGAAAGTAATAAAGAAGTTGTTTTCATGGAAAGAGGTCGTATTCATGGAAAGAAGATGAGGGGAAGACCTCGTAAAGGCTTTCCAGACGATGTAATCACAGAATGTGGAGCAACAGGGTATGAAATGCTGAAACGGATGGCTCAAAACAGAGGAACTTGGAGAGACACTTGATATCAAATTTTGATTGGGTCACTGAACCTGTCATAAACTGACAGATCACTATTGATGATGAAAGAAGTTGTACTACATGGTCTTAATAGTGGGGATAAGTACAGACTTTTTCTATCGTTGCCCCTATAATTGTCCATATTGATTTCAATCCAATGACTACTGAATTAATTTATGTAAGCTTACGCAGGAATCACCTAGTTCTTATAGGCAACAGGTTAATAATTCTAGCTGTTCTGTTAGCAGGTAGTCAGTTTCTATGTCATAATTTGCTGACACCAGACTTGGTGGAAATACCATTAATTAATCTGCACACAGCAAACCCATAGTCCATCAAGAAATACACCCTAGTCTCTCCAAGAGTCTTTGGGTGAGGGAAAAAGTAAGGTAATGACTTTACCATATGGGTAGAAAAAATGCAAAACATTACACAAGGCCTGTTGGTCATAAAACGGAAGGCTAGTCCTGGGGATTGACAATTTTATTGGTAAACACCGCAGTGGTGTCGAATTCCCCATGAAAACTCGCTATTTTAATAATCAAATTGTTCTTGTGTCAGGCAAAACATAAATGAGAAGCGGCTGATAACAACACAGCCTCAATTGATGCGCAGGGTCTATAAACATTTATATACTTTTACAAAGACATAATGCCATTCTGACAATATAGACGTATTGTAACAAATTCAACAACAGGAAGAAGGGCTCATGGAGGAAAAAAAAATGACAATCTTACACAGAAAAGGAAATACCGGTACAATGAAAAGACTGAACATGAAATGCCTAAGCAGCATATATACAAGACAATACAAATGTATCCTACTGTATCAAAACCAAGAAACTCTCGCATGACATGATACTTATGCAAATTGAGCATGATGAACATTAGACCGACAGTAGGCCGGGGTGCGTGCACGCTCTTGGGTGAAGTTAGCGACTGTAATCTCAGATCCTCATTAAATTCACGCAAGTAATTTGCGTTATGAATTGATGATGATCATTCAAGACAGTCGCTAACTTCACGCAGGCACGCGAACGCACCCCGGCCTACTGTAGGTATTACAGGAAGTATTACATCAAGCAGGTATTACAGCAAGTGTTAGATCAAGCAAGTATTACAGAAAGTATTACATCAAGCAAGTATTACAGGAAGTATTACATCAAGCAAGTATTACAGGAAGTATTACATCAAGCAAGTATTACAGGAAGTATTACATCAAGCACATATTACAGGAAGTATTAGATCAAGCACGTATTACAGGAAGTATTACATCAAGCACATATTACAGGAAGTATTAGATCAAGCACTTATTACAGGAAGTATTACATTGAGCAGGTATTACAGGAAGTATTAGATCAAGCACGTATTACATGAAGTATTAGATCAAGCACGTATTACAGGAAGTATTACATCAAGAACGTATTACAGAAAGTATTAGATCAAGCAAGTATTGCAGCAAGTAGTACATCAAGCAAGTATTACAGGAAGTATTAGATCAAGCAAGTATTACAGGAAGTATTACATCAAGCACGTATAATAGGAAGTATTACAGCAAGTGTTAAATCAAGTAATTAATACAGGAAGTATTACACCAAGCAAGTATAATAGGAAGTATTACAGCAAGTGTTAGATCAAGCAAGTATTACATCAAGCACATATTAACTCTTTCTCTGCACTGGTTGATTATCTGAACGAACTGTGAACTGCCATAGTTAAGTTTTTTCACATGCACAATGAGTATTTACAATATATACACTGTCCTTTATTACTACCAGTAATCATTTGGATTACCCAGGGAAGCATCCCCAGCACCAATGCTCATCTTCCTGAGGGCCCTGCAAGTATTATTACCCCTGGGGCCCGTTTCACAAAGCCTTTTTTCAATGACAAATGACAAATATCAGTGACAAATCTGCTGATAACCAATCAGAACCAAGGATTTTAGTAGCTTATAACAACAAATGTCATTTGTCAATGATGACAAGTTTTGTGAAACGCCACCCACAGGTATTGCCAGGTACCCATTTACACCTGGGTGGAGAGTGGCAAATGTGGATTAATGGTCTTGCCAAAGGACGTTAGTACCGGGCTGGGATTCGAACCCTCAACCCTAGGAGCGAGAGTCAAGTGAACAAACCACTAAACCATGACACCTCCATTTCAAAACACAGGGATGCCAGTCAGAGTTGATCAGAGAGCCTGAAAATCACCTAGAATGAGCTATTTTGTACACAAAAAGCCTGAACTATGGTCTGAAAATAACTTGCCAGGGCCTAAATTCAGGCTATTGACTGAAAACTGGCATCCTAGAAAAAAAATTGGCAGTTACAGACTGTCCAGGATTTCAATCAGTTACAGACAAAGAGTTAAAGCAAGCAAACAAGCAAGCATGCATTGTAATGAGACGCGCTTACCCTCTCTGGCACAAAATGATGGCTACCTCCTCGCTGTGAGTTGCATGATGGGATAGTATATGAATACATTACATGATATGAGCATCAATTGATACATTGCTATTAAAGCCCCACTGCACTACTTATAGCTACTTGCTCCCTCTGTGTAACAAACAATGCCTAATCGGTGACCGTTGGCTCCCCATGGTCCCCTTTTTCTGATGTTAATTGAGACCTGATTTGATGAGATAACAACCTGTCAGTAACCTTGCAGGGAGGTCTAATCCCTCCTGGCCAAACTAGTGCAGTGGGGCTTTAAATGCTTGTGGCGTGTACATGCTATTTAAAAGAAAATATATATTACAATATCTACAGCATTGAAGTATTTGTGCAGACTTGCATTGTATGACTATTAAATCCAGTGAGCCATTTCAGCTAACAGCTGCAATTGAAGGGGTATCAAAGGGCTTTGAATTCTACAACCTTTATTTTTTTATTCAACGTTTTATGGATTTGGTTTTCTACCTACAATGGGTTAGCATGTGTTAAATGTGTTGTACAAAATGGCTTGTACTTTTGTGCTACTTAAAGAGAAGGTTGAGTTCTGGTAAGAGGTGAAAAATAATTTGTGAGCGTTATCATTGTATTATGCAAGTGTGGAAGAACATCAGATAAAACAAATGCCTTAATATTCTAAATATGGCATGTAACATCATACAAATCGGGACAGATTTTTTCGCCACATGTTCGTTTAGTCCCATATACATCTTTCTGTGTACAGTGCTTGTAACTTTACCAAGACTGGGCCAAATTTCTTATCATTAGGGACTTTTAGATTTGCGTGGACTGATACGTGTGACGTCCATTCAAGGCAGTGCATTAAAAGGATGTCGATCGTAGCATAGACCTATTGTCTTCGTGCGAATCTAAAAGTCCCTAATTTGATGATTCCAGAACCTTGCAATACACATAAATACTTATATGCTAGATGATCAATCTTTTCTGATCGATTCCACAACGTTTCTTTCACAATGCAATCGCTTGACCAGAACTCAACCTTCTCTTTAAACTACCAGCGTTTGTGACCATTCTGTCCTGACTAGTACATCAACTTACCAGTGGCTCTTTATTGGATGTTTCTGAAGAAGGTGCTGAGATCTCTTGTTTGGCTGGAGGAGCGGTCTTCTGGAGGTTTTCTACCATCCCTTCTTGGGCATTCTCTAATCCACAGCGAGCACGTAAGATCTTGATACGACCCAACACATCACTGATTGGCTCGCTATCCGTACCATCTCCATCGGGTCGTGGGTTCGACGATGTGATTTGCTCTGATAATTCAAGAAGAAACAATTCCATATTGACATTCAAACTTTCTTGGTAATTTAAGTAATGTCACTTTGTTAAGTTATGTTAGTAATATTTGATCTTCTTGGTAAATTAAGTAATGTTACATTGTTAAGTTATGTTAATATAATTTGATCTTCTTGGTAATTTAAGTAATGGTAATTTGTTAAGTTATGTTAGTAATATTTTGTTTTCTTGGTAATTTGAGTAATGTTAATTCCATTAGTAATATTGATTTTTCTTGAAGTAATCTTGATTTGTGTACATGTACAGCGCTTTGAAACTTTTTATGTCACAAGCGCTATATACATTTTTCGTATTATTATTATTATGAAATGGTAGTCATGAGTTCTTGCAATTAACAAAACAACAACAACATCACAACAACAATAATGTTAATAGTAATAATAAAAATAATAATAAAAACAAAATGTCATGGTTTACCCAGGGTGGCCTCATCGGTATTAATACTGTTTCTTTCATAGTTTGAGTGCATGTGATTGTTCATATTTGGAAATCTCTCATTGCAAAATTAGGAATATGGTTGATTTTCCATACTTTTTTACACACAGAATATTTCAGAAATCGAGAGGAATCTAGCGTTCAAAACAGTAGCTTGAAGACCACAAAATAGGAATCATTCCTCCAAAATAGGAATTAATGGCACCTATATGCTAAAGAAACTGGAAAACAGATAATCACATCCTTAATCCTCACTAAAAAGACAAGAAGCATTGGGGTTGAGTGGTCGAGTGGTTTAGGCACTTGACTTGAAATTCAAGGGTTGTGGTTCCATCCTCGGCACGGCACTAATGTCCTTTAGCAAGGCATTAATCTTCACTTGCCACACTCGACCCAGGTGAGGTAAATGGGCACCTGGCAGGAATTAATTCCTTAAAATGCTATAGTGCTGTAACGGCAGCTAGGCTAAAGCTGGGATAATAATAAATGCGCCTTGGAATAGAATTTTTAGATAGACGGCGCTATGGAAATGCCTATTATAGTCAAACCTGTCTATAGCGACCACCCAAGGGAAACACAAAAAGTGGCCTTTGTAGACAGGTGGACTTTGTAGACAGGTTCCTTTAGTACATGATTCAATGAGAAACCATTTTCAAGGGAAACAACAAATGTGGCCTTTGTAGACAGGTGGCCACTAAAGCAGGTTTAACTGTATAACTATTATTATTTACCTGGATTATTTTCCTGTTGGTTATCCTTGACCATGACGTTCGTGGTATGGATGTTCTTCTCTCCTCTCTCCTTGGCGATGTTTTGCAGACCGTGGGTGATGTAAGCTTGGAAATACTGCGAGGTCTTCTTGAGGAATGGATCAATGTCAACCTCAGGGTACTTCTGCTTGAAATCATACAACTCAGCCAGACCCTGGACAAAAAAGGACATCAACATTTTAAACTCCTCTCATATTGTTATTCTCAGAAAAATAATTTATTTTATACATGAGAACAAGAATTTCATTTGGTAAATGTATACCAAAGCCAAACACCGACTATTTGTCTTTAAAACTCTTTCATTCTCAATATACAAATCCTTTTTTTTCTCTCGAAGAGGTCAAAGCATCTTGTTTGAAACAGCTCAGACAAACAATCTGCCTCTTATTCTCATAATACAATTGATTTTATACAAGAGAGTAATTATTTTGTTTGATCCACATTCACTTAATGCCGTACATTAAACATTAAATAATGAGTATACATAACGTCTAGTATTGGGCTACTTTTATTAGTAAAACTAAACAATTCTCATTTAAAATAACTGCTGACAGACATGATAAATTTGATACTCGAAGGGAAATCCAACCTTTGTAATAAGTTCATTTGTATGAAAAGAGAAATACTGAGTCATACATTTTAGTCATTTTGAGTGTTGGATCAAATGGAAAACATGTCCGCTACTACATAACAGACACTATGAACATGACGGACAAAATATACAGTTCCTCATTAGACAAAGGAACATCCCTTCACTGCTATTATGTAAAAATGTGTAGAACAGGTGAATATGTATGTGACACCTGTTCTACACATTTTTACATAATAGCAGTGAAGGGATGCTCCTTTGTCTACCACAGCAATTGTTGAGGGTAGAATGAGAAACTGTATATTTTGTCCGCTTTCTTTGTCCGTCATGTTCATAGTGAGAGACATTGAAGAGCCCATACCTGTAGTGATTACAACTTTCAACAATTAATAACTTTCTAATTTGGGGTCAGATTTCATTCAAACATTCCCCAGTCTGCTTCTCTGATTTTTCTGCTTTCCTCTAGAGCAGTTTACTATCAAGGTTGGATTTTCTCTTTAATTAAATGAACCAGAAAAATAAAAAGTAACACTGAAAGATGTGGAAACTTTTCGAAGAAATGAGTTACCGGTTACCATTTACCAAGACACATTTTTTTCCAACAGTTTACTAGAAGGATGATAAATGATCCTACCTCTCTTGTATTTTCATTAGATCCAATCTTCTGGAAGATAAGAGCAAGAAGGTCGTTTGTCCTTGCAGGTGTTCTCCGTGGTGATTGCTTCACATTTTTCTGTGCAAAAAGGACACATCAGCATTGAATTACAAAATTATACTTTCAAGGTAACACAATCAAATTCCTGTACCACTTACCAGGTATACAAATCTTAAATAGTTGCAGCTTAGTTAGAATAAAAAAATAATATATCATCATTGAATTATGAAATGATACAAGGTAACCCGATCGAATTCCTGCACCACTTATACAAATCATATTTGCAACTTAGTTAGAATAAAAAAAGAACATATCATCATTGAATTACGAAATTATACTTTCAAGGTAACACAATCGAAATCCTGTACCACTTTAATATACAAATCATATTTGCAACTTAGTTAGAATAAAAAAAGAACATATCATCATTGAATTACAAAATTATACTTTCGAGGTAACACAATCAAATTCCTCTACCACTAATACAAATCATATTTGCAGCTTAGTTAGAATAAAAAAATCATTGAATTATAAAATGATACTTTGAATTATGAAATGATACAATGTAACCTGATCAAATTCCTGCACCCCTTATACAAATCTTAAATAGTTGCAGCTTAGTTACGTTAAATAAAAGAAATATCAGCGTTTAATAATTAATTGATACCTTCAAAGCAAACGCAATGAAATTCCTGCACCACTTATACAAATCAATTTAGATGCAGCTTACTTAGAATACCCAATAATAAAACAAATTTGGAGCTACTGTTTGATGTACAGTCTACAAAAACAAACTTTACATTTTTATCTAGTCAAAACTAGTGCATTTCCAATTTCTATGGAGGAGTGGAGTCCCTTATAATAAGAAATTCAAAATAAATTGCTCAGTTTTATATTATATAGTAATAGTCACTTTTGTATAGCACTTAATACTACGTTACTTCATGGGTGTATGGATGTATGTATGCAGAGATGCCAACCTCTTGACACAAAAAAACAGACTGAATATCCTAAAAATCAGATTTTACTGGTAAGTACGGTAAAGTAAACGTTTGCTCTTTCATTAAAATTTAAAGAGAAAATCGCAAAGCAAAGTTTTTGTTGGGGTTGCTTGGGCTTACTTGTACATGTTTCTTTGTGATAACGCATATTTTATGGGTTTAAAATAAGCTAGATGGAACTTCGACTGCGCGCATTCGAAAATGATGCCTCCGTCATAGAGCAATTTTACAAACCAAAACAGAAGAAATTTTTCAAATTCAAGTTCAATTGTAATCCATTAACAGGTTCTCAGAATATCGTGATTACAAGCTATTTTGCATTGAGCCCATGACCTTTGACCTTATGAACCAAAAATCTACTCAGTTCATTGGCTCTGCAAGATACATAAATGATCTAAGTTTGGCAGGAATCCATCAATCTGTTTTATTGATAATGCGATCACAAGCTGTTTCTGCATACATGAGGCGCATGACCTTTGACCTTGACCTCATGACCCCAAAATCTAATCAGTTCATCAGCTCTGCAAGTAACATACATGACCTAAGTTTGACAGGAATCCATCAATCGGTTCTTGAGATAACGCGATCACGAGCTGTTTTTGCATACCTAATGAGCCCTGTGACCTTTGACCTTTGACCTCTTGACCCCAAAATCTAATCAGTTCATTGGCTCTGCAAGATACATACATGACCAAAGTTTGGCAGGAATCCATCAATCGGTTCTTCAGATAACGCGATCACAAGCTGTTTTTGCATACATTATGAGTCCTGTGACCTTTGACCTTTGACCTCGTGACCCCAAAATCTAATCAGTTCATCGGCTCTGCAAGATACATACATGACCAAAGTTTGGCAGGAATCCATCAATCGGTTCTTTAGATAACGCGATCACGAGAACGGGACGTACGTACAGACGTACATACGTACAGACGGACGGACGGACAACCCGAAAACATAATGCCTCCGGCTACTTCGTAACGGAGGCATAATAAAAAAAATTGTTTTTGTTTTGATAAATCGTATTTTAAGAGGTGATATCGTATTATCGTATGTCACTCTTATTATCGTACTAAATACGATTTAATCGTACTTGTTGGCATCTCTGTGTATGTATGACTGACCCAAAGTTAGAACTTACATCGGAATGCAATCGTACCAGATCCGGAGCAGATCCGTTGATGTGGTCATTGCTGGATGAGCTGCTAACACTACCACTACGAAGAACCTTCTTGAGGTAAGACTCTACCTCAGAATCTTTGGTGTCTGGGATCAGCGTTAAGTGGTTCAGAACCTACAAGAGGAAAACAATATCACTGATTAAACGAGGTTTATTAAATATTCTACCTCAGAATCTGTGGTGTCTGGGATCAGCGTTAAGTGGTTAAGGACCTACAAGAGGAAAACAATATCACAGATTAAACGAGGTTTATTAAATATTCTACCTCAGAATCTGTGGTGTCTGGGATCAGCGTTAAGTGGTTCAGAACCTACAAGAGGAAAACAATATCACAGATTAAACGAGGTTTATTAAATATTCTACCTCAGAATCTGTGGTGTCTGGGATCAGCGTTAAGTGGTTCAGAACCTACAAGAGGAAAACAATATCACTGATTAAACGAGGTTTATTAAATATTCTACCTCAGAATCTTTGGTGTCTGGGATCAGCGTTAAGTGGTTCAGAACCTACAAGAGGAAAACAATATCACAGATTAAACAAGATTTATTAAATATTCTACCTCAGAATCTTTGGTGTCTGGGATCAGCGTTAAATGGTTCAGAACCTACAAGAGGAAAACAATATCACTGATTAAACAAGGTTTATTAAATATTCTACCTCAGAATCTTTGGTGTCTGGGATCAGCGTTAAGTGGTTCAGAACCTACAAGAGGAAAACAATATCACTGATTAAACGAGGTTTATTAAATATTCTACCTCAGAATCTTTGGTGTCTGGGATCAGCGTTAAGTGGTTCAGAACCTACAAGAGGAAAACAATATCACTGATTAAACAAGGTTTATTAAATATTCTACCTCAGAATCTTTGGTGTCTGGGATCAGCGTTAAGTGGTTCAGAACCTACAAGAGGAAAACAATATCACTGATTAAACAAGGTTTATTAAATATTCTACCTCAGAATCTGTGGTGTCTGGGATCAGCGTTAAATGGTTCAGAACCTACAAGAGGAAAACAATATCACTGATTAAACAAGGTTTATTAAATATTCTACCTCAGAATCTGTGGTGTCTGGGATCAGCGTTAAATGGTTCAGAACCTACAAGAGGAAAACAATATCACTGATTAAACGAGGTTTATTAAATATTCTACCTCAGAATCTGTGGTGTCTGGGATCAACGTTAAGTGGTTCAGAACCTACAAGAGGAAAACAATATCACCGATTAAACGAGGTTTATTACATATTCTACCTCAGAATCTTTGGTGTCTGGGATCAGCGTTAAGTGGTTCAGAACCTACAAGAGGAAAACAATATCACAGATCAAACGAGGTTTATTAAATATGGCCTTTTATTAATTAATTCCTGTATAAGCCATGATTTTGCCGAAGGTTCAATTATAGAAAATGTCATGAATTATTGTGCAGTCACAAATTCTTCTTCTTCAGTCAGGTGGCGCTAGTTGCGCTGCTGTGGTCAGCACAAGTTTATGCCACCCTTCTCTGTCTGCTGTTGCTCTCGTTGCCTCTCACAGCTTTTTCCCTGTCCATATGTGGATGTCTTTGAACCAGGAAATAGCAGGTCTGCCTCTTCTTCGCCTGGCTTCCACTGTTCCTGTTATAAGGGACTTTCCGAGACCATCTCTCCTTACTACATGGTCAAAGTCACAAATTAAACGTACGCAAATGAACTGTCTATACACAACTAAATTATTCATTGTTTTTTATACCCCTCGTAAATTTTATGTTTTTGTGTTTTTCGTAACTCAAGAATGAAAGGTGGATTGGTTGAATGAGGGCTTTTGTTGAATACATTTTGAAGTAAGCTGTAATAATATGTCACATTTTCAGTAAAAATATAAATCGGAACAAATTAATTTGAAAATAAATGAACAGTACATATATATATATATATATATATTAATAGTGATTTACCATTAAGCTAGAGTATTTCATAACACAGTTGTCTATGTTTTTTTACGCTAAACTAAATTCGAGCAGACATTGTTAAGGTTGATAGGAGACATGGTTTCTCACTTTTGGGGCCCTGTTTCATTAAACTTGTTTTCTATAACAAGCGTCACATAACAAGTTTGCACTCAGCCAATCAAATGCAATATTTTCAGTAGCTTACAACAGTTGATGTAACATGTTATTGATAATCATTTTTAAAGAATAATAATAATAATAATTAACTCAGTTTTTATATAGCGCTTATTAGAATCACTAAGCGCTTCCAAACTTGGAGATAATCACCCCGGCTTTAGCTGTGCTGCCATCGCGGCGCTCTAGCATTTCAAGGAATTAATTCCTGCCAGGTACCCATTTACATCACCCGGGTTGAGTGTGGCAAATGTAGATCAATGTCTTGCCAAAGGACATTAGTGCCGCGGCAGGTCTCGAACCGCGGACCTTGTAATAGGGCCGTGGTATGTCACAAAAATTGCCCCCACCCCATCAAATGAACCAGCAAGAGCAATAAGGATCTGGAATCATCTGCCAGGCTCAGCAGTCAATGCAACAGGGGCAACAGGAATAACCAACTTCAAGGAGGCTGCTCTACCCTCCATCAGAATGATGCAGCCCCCTGTTGGTTCCCACATCATATAAGCTTACTAGCTTGGTTTTTAATTGCACTGGACTTAGCATATTTTACTGTAAATTAACGAGTGCTTTGTCCACACACCATTCCTGCAATTCATGACACTCCTTGTAGTTACTCGCCTCACCTACCATCGAGTATAGCTCAGCAAAATAGCCCCCGAAATGCCCAAAAGAACCCCCGGAAATCAGAAAAGAGCCCCCATAAATTTGCATTGGGTTCAATGCAAAACAAATTTTAGAATGTTATATTCATGCAGGCAAGCTTGAAAAGTAGCCCCCGAAAAAAAATATTAATATTTTACCTGGTATAGCTTCCTGAGTGAGCTGCCAAAGGGATTGCCCAACCAAAATAAAATAAAGCAAGAATCCTACCTTTTGACCCAGTATCTTGGCCAGCGAATGGAGGATGGTCTTGACGGTTCGGAGCGGTGTATCGCTAGGTAGATCACGCCAGACGGACGATGGAAACGCTTTGAGGAACTGGTGGAGGTCCAACAGGATACGATCCACGTTCAGCTCGTTGATGATGTTTGGCATAGTCCGCACTAACCGCCATAAACACTGTTTAAAGATAAAAACCACTTATGGTCATGCAATTGCATTGTGAAAGAAACGGTGTGGACTGTGGAATCAATCAGAAAAGCTTGATCATCTAGCATATAAGTATTGGTGTGTACTGCAAGGTTCTGGAATCATCAAAACGGTAAGAAATTTGCCCAAGTCTTGGAAAAGTTACAAGCACTGTACACAGAAAGATGTATATGGGACTACCCCCACACATGCGCAACACGTGCGTTATATCTATCAGGTCCAAATAGATATAATAATTTACCATATATATCAATTAGTAGGCGGTTTCTCGGCAAAATTTGTATCATCACGTATTAGTCAAAACATATTATTTCACATGATTGGTAATAAGAGCTTCCATTTCATTTTGTTGAGAGGGGGGCGTTTCCAAAACTGGTCTTTACCTTTAATAAAGATTACAATGACACCATAGGGAGAATATTGGAGAATGCAATCATACAGTTACAAATAATCATTATTATTGAAATCTTCAAATCTACATTAAGCTTATTGATGATGAATTGTCTAAACTCATTTGAATACCTCATTTGGTTAGACCTGACTACTAAGGAAGCATGTGTACCGGTATGCTTGTAAGAAAGCAAAAAGGTGAATGATGGCTTAAGTCCTCTTTGAGGGACTTGGTAATGAGGATTAATGCCTTACCAAAGGGCAATAACTTGGTTGCGAGCCCGGGACCTCCTGTTTAAGAGACAACTGCTCTACCACTGAGCCATCGCGTCTCCTTCACGCATCCTATCCTGTTCATGCAAACTGGGGTGTTTCATAAAGCTGTTTGTAAAGTTACGCATGATTTACGAACGACTTGTATATGAAGTGCCACAGAGGATGCCCAAAGTTTTTTCTGATATTTCCACTAACCTCATTTAAATTATGGCAAAAAATATTCTTTGCATTAAAAATGTTTGTTATAATAAGAATGTTAATCTACATCTGCACAGTTCAACTTTAATTGATGCAGTTAATAATGATTGAGCATCCCATTTGGCTTTTCATATACAATTCGTTCGTAAAGTCATGCGTAACTTTACGAACAGCTTTATGAAACACCCCCCTGATTTGATTTGATCTTACCTTCATAATGAGTGAAGCAAACTTGGTTGAACCGCTCTCACGAGCTACACACTCTTGAAGGAGCTTGATCAGGGCACTGCGATGAGAAGGGAGGGAACGATGATATAATAATAATAATAATAATAATTTTTTTTTTTTACTCTTTCGCCGCAAATGCCGCACCCCAACTTTTTTATATTTTCTCTTCCAAAAATACTGCGGCCTTTACGCCAGCAAATACGGTAGATCCAAGCTATTTTGTCCCATACATTAATAATAATAATAGATAACATTTATAACGCGCCTAATACATTGTTTCTAGGCGCAGTGGTGCTGTTGTCCCAGCAGCCATTAAGTGAAGCAATATCCTTACACGAAATAAAGCCGGGACGACAGCACCACAAGTACACAATATTATTCAGTACACAATTATACAGTATGTTATGCTATGTTACGTTACAAAATCAAAATTAAAGTTTGTTTATACAAATAAATGAATAAATCAGCTTAATCTAACTTAAATTCTGCTAAAGATGACTTATTCATAACAACTATAAGTACAACATCATTTATTTATTTGACATGTTTAGAGAAGACAAAATTATGGTATGTTTTTGAACAGATGGGTTTTTAACATTACTTTGAAAGTGGATGTAGAAGGAGCATTTTGAATGTAGGACGGGAGGCTATTCCACAACTGGGGGGCAGCTACAGAAAGCGCTCTATCCCCGTATCTCGTTTTCACACGAGTTGAATGTGAGAGGAAGTAGAAGCACGCAACCTGGAGGAGGGGGGTTTGGATTTTACAAGACTGGAAAGGTACGTGGGGCATTCACCGTTACAGATTTTAAAGGCAAGGAGAAGAATTTTAAATTGGATACGTTGAATTACTGGCAGCCAGTGGAGATTGCGGAGGATTGGAGTAATATTTTCATAAGGTCTTGAGCGGGTAACTAGACGAGCGATAGCATTTTGGATACGTTGAAGAGGAGCAAGGTTTGAGGGTGAAAAATTAACAAGGAGGCCATTACAGTAGTCTAAGTGGGAAGTGACAAATGCATGAATCAGTCGTTCTGTAGTGGGTTTATCTAAAAAAATTCCTAATTTTACCAATTTTGTGGATACCATAAGATGCAGCTTTACATACTTTCCTTATGTGAGCCTTCATATTGAGAGCAGTTCGGACTGAAACATGTCCTTTCATTTAAATGCTATATGTTTTTTGTTCTTTTGACTTTGAAACTGTAATGCATCACCCATTTGGAAATATATGTGCAACGAAATTGTAACATGTTATATTTGAAAGAATGATTTCGAAACTCAATTCAGAGTTATTTTAATTCCCAGAGACGGGCATCATTAGCAACTAAACTTGAAAATTGAAAACAAAGAAATAATGATACTATGCTTACCCCAAACTTAATTCTGTGTCATTTTAATTCCCAGAAACAGGCATCATTAGCAACTAAACTTGAAAATTGAAAACAAAAAAATAACCATGCTATGCTCTTACCCCATTGCTGCGTTATGGTTTGAATTTTCCACCACTTTGGCCATGACAATGTTGAAAGATCGTACGACCTGGGGTCCGTCATCGAAGGACATGAGACGGTCGTCGATGAGCACGGTGATGAGACCGTTGATGAGGTCACAGAGGACGTCCTTAGACGCTCGTTGACTCAGGCTACTGTTCTGAAACACCTGTCATGTCAAACGAGATCGGGAATGCAGTTAATACATGCTTAGTGGAGTCGGGCCAACTAGGACCAAAGACAACTCGGCCCAAATGCCAAAACGGTCATTTCTTACAGGTTTAGGGTTAGGATTGGGGTTAGGGTTAGGTTTAGGGTTAGGGTTAGGGTTAAAATGACAAAAATGGCCGTTTTTGCATGGGCCGAGTTGTCTTTGGTCCCAGTTAGCCCGGATCCATGCTTAGTATAGAAAGTAGCTTCCAACAAATGAAGGAATCTTGTCACCATCCTCATCATCATAACCACCATCATCATCAACAACAAAATCATCATATCCATCATCATCAACAACAAAATCATCATAACCACCACCATCATCAACAACAAAATCATGATCATCATCATGATCATCATCATCAACCTCATCATCATCATCACAACCATCATCAAACATTTCTTTTTGTAAACTCCATGCAATGTGATGTCCTTTGGCAAGACATTGATCTACATTTGCCACACTCAACCCAGGTGATGTAAATGGGTACCTGGCAGGAATTACTTCCTTGAAATGCTGGAGCGCTGTATAAACAGCTAGGCTAAAGCCGGGGTAATAATAAATGCTCCTCAGAATAGAATTATCTAGATAGACGACGCTATAGAAATGCCTATTATTATTATTATTATTAATCTATGTATAATTCCATTTTAATTTAATTCAATCGGGCATGGTGGCTCAGTGGTTAGAGCGCCCGCCTCATGAACGGGAGGTCGTGGGTTCGAACCCCGGCCGAGTCATACCAAAGACTTATAACAATGGGACCTTCTGCCTTCTAGGGTAGTAATAACATTATGTTATGCAGGGCCCGCTGGAAGAGCAGTTTCATATCTGAAGTGGCTACCCTGGGTAAATAAAACATTATTATTATTATTATTATTATAAACTGATGATTTCTTACCGATACAAGGAGCGCAGCCAAGCACCTGTACATCCTAATGACATCTTTTGATGTGATCTCATCTCCCATGTGTTTACTGAATGCCATACGTAGCTGAAGCGAGGTTGCTATTAGCAACTGATCGGCATGTTCAACTACAGCCTTCGTGTTCTCAGGTTCCTTCAAGATCTCATCCAACTATCAAGAAAATAGAAAGAAAAAAAAAGAAGTCATAAGTTTTTTTTGTTTGTTGAAAAATCATATTTTAAGAGGTGATTCAACTCTTATTATCGTACTAAAAATGATTTAATCGTACTGGTTGGCATCTCTGTATTCAAGGAGCCCTATGTTGATACAGAAATGTGATGCGTTCTACACATAGGACATTATAAAGAAACCGGCGCAGTTTACAGCGTAGTGTCTGAAAGATGGCTTTAACAGGTTTAGACAAAATATTCACACACTCCTATTATAAAAGTTACTTTGGGAAACTTCTTCATTTAAAAAAGAATAGACCTGGGACCCGTTTCACAAAGCCTTCTTTCTATGAAAAATGACAAAAATCAGTGACAAATCTGCTGACAACCAATCAGAAGCAAGGATTTCAGTAGCTTAAAACAAAAATTGTCATTTGTCACTGAAGACAAGTTTTGTGAAACACCCCCCTGAATATATATGATGAGAAAAATTAAGATATTTTATATTACGAAATGCTCCACATCAAATGGAGATAACATGAAATTAATAAAAGAGAGAAAGGCTTTGTGATTTCCAGCTATTTCAGATAAACTTACCTGAGCTAATGCTTGTATGCTGATGGCTATGTCATTGCTGGCTATCTGGGATATCATGAAGTTGAGTTGCATCATTGTCGGCACTGCAGATTTCTGCACTCTGAGAAACAAATAAAAAAAAGGAAACTTCATTAAATGTTTGAACTCTGAAATAAAATTAGATTTTTGTCAAATTTAATGAGACAATTAAGTTTGTAGGAATTCAGGGGCAGCAAGGAGCGAAGAGTTCAAGGCAATCACCAATGTCTTCATAATAATAATATAGTGATTTTTAGGACTGCAGGCCCTCTCAAAGCGCTTTATATTATTACCCCAGTCATCGGATTCAGGCTTACCCGCACACAATGTACGCACATTCTCCACTCCCTGGGGAGCATTCCAGATAGGCGTTATTTTTACAAGCGCACACTTGCTAATCTAAGCACATTAGCTTTCGCATCCTACTCTTGCCAAAGGACATTAGTGCCGCGGCAGGACTTGAACCGCGGACCTTGTGATCCAGTACGGTGACATATCCACTCGACCAGGACACCTCTACATGCCCTACAACCTCCAACTACACCAGTAGGGGCAACTGTCTCAAGAGTGTACACCAATCATACATACATGAGCCCTCTTTGAAGAAATACATAACCCCCATCCCTTTAAAAAAAATCTATTACCCCCTCCCCTTTTAGAACCAAGCTTTTAACACGCAAATCCTTTTCCTTTTCTTTTAATTTTTTTAATTTTGTTGTGCATTTGTCATGTTTGTACCTGACTCTGAGTAACCTACCGGTACTTGGTTTCGTATACATGTAGATAGTCTTTTTTTATACTCTGTTTTCATGATGTTTCTATTTCTATATTTTTGTTAGTTCTGCTGTATGTATATCATAATGTATTTAATACCATTTTGCTTTTTAAAATGAATTGGAAATAAATTTTGAATTGAATTTTATGATTGAAACATTAAAATCTAAAATGCCTTCAACTTTAATCATTCCAAATCTGTGACACCCCCCAAAAATGAAAAATAATATTAAATAAACAACAACAACAAAATAATAATTATGAATATAGATCAAGGGTTCTCTCCTAAAAAATAAACATATATTTCAAATTAATGACCCCACTTTCAGGGGTGATAGTGAGCACTAAACCACCCCTCAAACCAAGCCCCCCTTGAGTTTTAATAAAAAGAGGATTCGGGGGGAAAAAATGGCATCTAACGACATTTCACCCCCCCCCCCCCCCCCCCCCCCTTTTGAGAAAGAAAAAATTGGTAAATAATAGGGGAAAATAGGGAAGAATAGAGAAAATCAGGGGGGAAATATCGGGAAGAAGAAAAGAAAAAAAAATCAGGAAAACAATTTAAATCGTGTTTTTATCAGGCCTGCCACTTTGAACATACATTTTGAAGATACGACCCTAATTCGAAGACCTCAAGAATAACTTACTTCCTCTTGGGTAAGACTACAGGTTTCTCTAAGAGGTCATTGACCTCTGTATCTTCAAGTTCCGGGTCCTTGAGATCGGCTTCATCATCATTCAGACCGAGCTGATCAAGATCTAAAGAGAAAACTTTAGGAGCGGACGATTGGTTCCCTGGTTGCTTAGGGGGCGCTGTGGCTGGTCTCTGTGCCTTCCCAGGATTCCTAAAACATCATTGAAACAAAGACAATAATATCAAGTTTCAAGTTCAAGTTCAAGTTTCAAGTTCGAGTTAATTTGTTTCACATTTCACAAAAAAGAATTCACAAAATTGACAAAATTAGAAAATAATATGAAATATACTAAAAGTGTCACATCATATAATTAATTCTCTGAAAAGACGTTGACATTAATTGTACAGAATAGAAGGTTATACAGGGTGAAATGTGAGGAACCTATTAAAAAGCTCAGCTTGTAGATTATAGGTTCCCATAAATAAAACTAACATTTGATTGAAGTGGTTGTAATGGTGAAGGACGTAATTCATTTCTTTTTATTTCCATATGTCCCTCTTTACTTCTTATAGATGGTTATGGTTCTGACAAATCATATTAACTTTCATGAGACCAAAAAGTGTGTTATTAGTCAAAGGTAACATAATTTGTAGAATACCAAACCTGTACAATATACTACAAATTGATTAACCACAATATATTAACAAAGCAGAAAAGTATATTTAAATGTGGTCTGTTATTGGGCTCTGCTAGCTGCACTTAATTAGGTGAGTGTGCAGAACTCATTCTCTTGCAATCTTTGCTTCTAAATCATTTGAAAATAAATCAAATAGAAGAACAACTATATTTTTAGCATCTTTCTAATCAAAATCGACGATTTGAATTCTATTTCCTGAATAGCACTCCGGCCTTGGAAAAGATACATTTCTAAAAAATGACACGCTGCTTGAGAAAAAACATTCTCAAAAAATTACAAGAATGTTTCAGATCTACTCACTATGAATATGACGGGCAAAGAAAGTGGACAAAATATACAGTTCCTCATTCTACCCTCAACAATTGCTGTGGTAGACAAAGGAACATCCCTTCACTGCTATTATGTAAAAATGTGTAGAACAGGTGAATATGCATGTGACACCTGTTCTACACATTTTTACATAATAGCATGAAGGGATGTTTCTTGTCTACCACAGCAATTGTTGAGGGTAGAATGAGGAACTGTATATGTTGTCCGCTTTCTTTGCCTGTCATGATCATAGTGAAAGCAACAATAACTAATTTCTTTGAAACGGGCAAAAGTATGCACATAAAAAATGTAAAGTGTTAAATTTCTTATTAAAAAAGAATTATCCAGGGAACAAATGATTATTCAAGGAATCGAAAAGTTAAAAAACTCAAGGGTAAATGGCATAAGACAGAGAAACTTTCGGGTTACGGGCAAAAACGTTTTTAATTTTTTCTGCAAAACAATAGAAGAAGAATTAAATACTAGCAAGACACTCAGGAATAAGCCAGTTGCCTAAAGGAAAACATGACAGTATATTTATTACATTATGAAACATAGAGAAGGGCTCAGAAATGTTAATAGATCAGCAAAATATTGATGTATTTTCTATGGAATATAAAATGAATCTAAATTTTGGTAAGAATAGAACAAGGACAGCACACAGAGTTTGGAGTTGTAGGTAAATACATGAGAGAAAGAGGAAAAAATGCAACACATGTATATAAAGACGTATTGGATCTCTGTTTTCTCTTTGTCTCTGATCCCTCCACCATCCCTTTCTCTCCTCTCCCGCTCTCTCACATGCACTCTCACCCCCCCCCCCCCCCCTCCCCTCTTTCTCTCCCTCTCCCTCTACCTCCAGGGGTGATAGTGAGCACTAAAATAATATATGAAACCAATTAAAAAAGGATTCAGGGGAAACAATCCCTCTTCTGAGTAAGAAAATCAGGAAAATAGGGGTAAAATCAGGAAGGAAAAAATAAAAAATCAGGGAGGAAAACAAAAAATTGGCAAACCGATTTAAATCAGGTAATTATCAGGCCTGTTCTCTCTCTCTCTCTCTCTCCTTTCATTCTCATCTCCCCTCCTCCCCTCCTCCCCTTTTCTCCCTCTCCCTCTAGCTCTTTACCATTTCTTCATATAATGAATCGCAATATTTCTGAAATTGTACTTTCTCATTGACCAATGACATAAACACAGCAAATTGAAAGTTAGAGAAGGCACCGCCATGCAGATACAGAGAAAGAGGATCATTTACAGAAAAGCAGACCCATAAATATAGGATAAACATTAACCGGTATCTAAAGACAGCAAGTGTAAGCAAATATGTCAGTCAGGATTTGGGTAAGCACTAGGTATAGATTATTTGGGTTAAACAGTTGATGGGTATAGGCAAGAGGGTTTGTAATGACGTCCTGCCGATAACACACAACTATTTATTACCATCACAACAAAATTAATATAAAGGTCTAGAAAAATAAAAGAGAGAATGAGACAAAGGCAGAACGGCAGGAAGGAAGAAAGATAGAAGGAAGGATGGGTAGGTGGAGAGAGGAAGGAATTGATGGAGGGAGAAGGAGAGAGAGAGAGAGAGAGAGGGGGAGAGAAAGAGAGGGATAGAGAGTGAGAGAGGGAGAGAGAGAAAGAGAGAAATAAAAAGGGAGAGACAGAGAGAGATAGAGAGAAAGATAGAAAGAAAGAGGGAGAGATAGAGAGGGGGAAGAAAGAGACAAAGAGATATAGAGAGAGAGACAAAGAGAGATAGAGAGAAAGAAAAAGGAAAGATAGAGAGAGAAAGAGAGATAGAGAGAAAGATAGAAAGAAATAGGGAGAGATAGAGAGGGGAGAGAAAGAGAGATAGAGAAAAAGAAAAAGGGAGAGATAGAGAGAGATAGAGAGAAAGATAGAAAGAAAGAGGGAGAGATAGAGAGGGGGAGAAAAAGAGAGATAGCGAGAAAGAGAGAGAGAGATAGAGAGAGAGAGATAGAGAGAGAAAGAGAGAAAGAGAGAGAGAAAGAGAGGGAGATAGAAAGAGAGAGAGAGAAAGAAAGAAAGAAAGAGAGAAATAGATAGAGAGAGTGAGCGGGAGACTCATTAATCTCATTAAATATAAGAGCTACATGTTTATAGCTATAGCTAAATGACAACACAGCACGGCACACATGAATGGTATAATAGTGATTAATAGAGTACCGAAGCTGTGACGTCATAAAAATCTATTTTTTAAATTTCTCAATTTTTTTCTTCATTTTCCATTAGGAGCCAGAGCATATAACACTGAGTTCCCATAGGATATATATTTATTCAGATGGTCATATCTCAGCCAATACTTAACATATTTAATTGGTTTACGAAATTTGAACATTAATTTTTATGCTCTTTCGGAAAATGAAGAAAAAATTGAGAAATTCTAAAAATAGATTTTTATGACGTCACAGCTTCTGTACTCTATAAAGTGATGAGATGAAGCAAAGCAAAGCAGAATGCCAACCAACCAACCTGTATGCATCTCTCCAGCCGGGTCTGCATGCGTTAGTGTACATTGGATTAGAAAGCGATATCAAATTGTGATTGTGAGCATACTGTTACAATTGAAATGTGTTGAAACTTTGACAAAATAAATGCACATAGTGTGACTGTCACAAGTTGTGCAATTATAGCGTACTAATATCACCAATCACTCGCCATTTAAAATTATTGGCAACATGTGTTTCCAATCAATTACTCTTGGTTGCAACATAGTTCATCTTCAATGAAAAAACTCCTTGATATAGACAATTTATTTGTGAAAACCTCAAGAACAAAATTCTGTTTTAAGATGAATTTATGGTGAGCAGTATTAAAGAAATATATAGCAGAATAGAATTCTACACAAATTAATTGTGTTGCTGTTAGAATAATCAATATATGCTTTTCTAAACCTTTCCCAATGTGGTTATGTGTGTAAATGGGTTAGTTCTTTTCAAATGAAACAAAAGTAATTTTTTTTTTTTTTTTTTTGGTTGTTGCATGCACTGTGATACTAGCACAAATCACATTCACTTCATGCAATTAATCAGTTGTATGACACTGTATGACAAATGTTTAGTAGGATCAATTTTAAACAAGTTAACCCTTTCCCAACCACCATTTCACATTATATGGTTTGGCTGAATAATAATAATAATACTCAGTTTTTATATAGCGCTTATTAGAATCACTAAGCACTTCCAAACTTGGAGATTATTACCCTGGCTTTAACTGTGCTGCCATTGCGGCGCTCTAGCATTTCAAACTTTGATTCTAGGGCCCTTTGAATAAGCCGACAGCATGTGTAGAAAAGGCAAACATTTCTGCACACACTGCACCCATCTTTCTTTCATGACTATCTAGAGTTTGATGATAGGAATTTTAAGAAGAAAAAAAAAGCTTCAAAATCTTCAAGTTTGCAACTTGTGAGAGATTCAAATTCATTAAATTGTGGATATTTGAGTGGAAAATAAATCAAATCAAATCAAATCAAATCAATTGTGTTTATTATCACTTTGGCAATTTTCAACTTTTCGACAACATTTTTGCCCATGTTTTCAGAGACATTGCATTTTGTTTCAACATTGTAGGAAAATAAAGAAAACTATAACTGTTGCCAATTTGAAGAATATTTAGTGATCAATTTAGCCCTAAAATAAATCCTTTCCTGAAAGGGTTAACAGTGTTTTTAAAATAAAATCTGGCTGTTTTAATGGCAAACAAAATCGTCAATTAAAAAGTGGATTTCTGAGACAGAATAAAACCTTCACAGGGTTATCAATGAAAACTTGAGGTGAGGCCAAATTAAAAAAAAAAAAAACATGTTTAGCGTCCTGCCTTTTTGAAAAATAGGAAGGAGGAGGCCCTTCTTTCTTTTCTTTTTTTCAAAATGGCCGCTCTGTACATTTTCCCTGACAGTTGGGCTATTTTGCAAGATGGCCGCCGGATTTTTTCTTTTCTTTTTTTTAAATCAGAAATAGATAATTTTAGCAGTGTTTTTTCCTTGAAAAAAGAAAAAAAGAAAAAAGGGAGGCGGCCCCCAAAAAGGAAGCGGGCGGGGACGCTAAACATAATATTTGTTTACATGGCCTTACAAGAAAGTCAAAAGTGATATGAATATTTTGTTAACATACGGGAGGTTTGATTTCTTAGCATCAGGTCCTTTAGCCGTCTTCTCATCGGTATTCTTCTTAGACGGAGCCGGTTCCGTCTTTGCTGGAGCTGGTTTCTTGCCCGACCTCTTGATTCGCTCCTCCAATAAACTCATCTCTTTCTCGTTCAACTGTTACAGCAGAAATACAAGTAAAGAAAGAAAGAGAGAGAGAGAGAGAGAGGGGTGAGGGGAAGAAAGACAGAGAGAGAGAGAGAGAGAGAAAAAGAGAGGCAGAGAGAAAGAGAGGCAGAGGGGAAGAAAAGAAAGGGAGAGAGGGGAGAGAAAGGGAATAGAAACAGATGAGGAGAGAAAGAGAATGAGAAAGAGAAAGAAAATGAAGTAGAGAGAGAGAGAGAGAGAGAAATAGACAGACAGATAGATAGGGAGAAAGAGAGATAAAGACAGAGCGACAAAAAGAGAGGGGATCATAAAAGACTTGTCAGTGACTCTACTAATTAGTCCGATATATTTGTCCATCACTATTTTTGACTTAATTAAAAAACTACTGCATGATTATATCAAGTTGAAAGCGCTAGTATCAGTTACATCAGACCACATATCCAAGAAAATCATACTTGTGATGTTAATGAAGTAACATATTCTGCAACAATAGACCATTTTCATAATATAATCAAATTTAATGCATGAATCTTTGTTACGTGCCATTTTACGAATTATTTCATTCACTTGTTACAAAAAATCATATATATTTGCTTTGCATTTTCCATCCATTCCTGCATGGTAGAGTCAACATCCCCATTTTTACCACACCTGGGGGGTGTTTCACAAAGCCTTTTTTTAATGACAAATGACAAAAGTCAGTGACAAATCTGCTGAGGACCAATCAGAAGCAAGGATTTCAGTAGCTTATAACAAAATCTGTCATTTGTCACTGATGACAAGTTTTGTGAAGTTTTGTTTTGTGTTTTATGCTAGATGATCAACCTTTTCTGATCGATTCCACAACGTTTCTTTCACAATGCAATCGCATGACCAGAATTCAACTTTATCTTTAAGCTGAATCATCTCAAGTGAGTACTTACATTTCCAATGTATTTATACACATTCTCTCCTACGATGCTGTAGACCTGTACTAGTGTGTTAAGAGCTGCTGATCGTACAGTGTTATCTCGATCCGAGATCTGACTGGCGACTTCTTTCAGTGCTTTAGGAGGCGAGGGCTGACAGACGTTGAGACCGTACAGTTCAATCAACATACCCAGCTCATCCAAACATTCTGAGAAAGACAAAATGTCACGTCATTGTGAGCAGGGAGAAGTTTTAAACTAAAGCAATATTATTTGAAGGTATATATGCAAGCCCACAAAACAAGACAACATTAACATTACAATAGATATAACATTATTTCTCCTCTTTCCTCTTTCTCTCGCTCTTCTCCTTCATCTTCTTCCTCCTCCTCCTCTCCTCCACCCTCTCCCTCTCCTCCACCCTCTCCTTCCCCCTCCCCCTTTCCATCCTCCTCCTCCTCCTCCTCTCCTCCACCCTCTCCTTCTCCCTCCCCCTCTCCTTCTCCTTTTCCTTCGTCTTCTTCTTCTTCCTCCTCCTCCTCTACTCCACCCTCTCCCTCTCCTCCACCCTCCCCCTCTCCTTCTCCTTCCCCCTTTCCCTCTCCTCATCATCCTCCTTCTTTTCCTCCTCCTCCTCCTCCCTCTCCCTCTCCTCCTTCTTCTTCTTCTTCTTCTTCTTCTTCTTCTTCTCCCTCTCCCTCTCCTTCTCCTTCTCCTTCTCCTTCTCCTTCTCCCTCTCCTCCTCCCTCTCCTCCTCCCTCTCCATCTCCTCCTCCTCCTCCTCCTCCTTCTCCTTCTCCTTCTCCTTCTCCTTTTTCTTCTTTTGTTAATTTAGTATATCAACATGGAATCCCTAATATACAGAGCAAAATGATTTTGGTGATTATTTGTTCATTTAAAGGATATGAGCCTTCTGGCTCTCCTCAAACAATATAAACACTCCTCTGAGAACGATGGAGCAGAAACAAGGCCATGGAAAATAGAATAACATCTTTTGAAATGTGGATCTACAGAAGAATTATGAAAATATCCTGGAAACGAATGAAAACCAACAAAGAGATATTGCACATGGCAGGGCGTAAACAAATTGCACTAGTAGGATTAGTTAAGGAGAGAAAAATCAAATACTTTGGTCATGTTAAAAGGCACCAAAGTCTCTTAAAGGATGTATTGGAAGGAAGAGGGAGACCCAGAATCAACTGTCAAGAGAATTTCAAGAATTGGAGTGGACTTAAACTGCAAGAGTGCACCAGAATGGCAGAAGATAAAGTGAAATGGAGAGATGTTGCAATCAACCTCCGAACCAGGAGAAGATACTTAGATAGATAGATAGAGAATGATCCCCATACCTGTTCTCTGCCTGGCATTCTTTGATTTGATGCCATCCATAAGGAATCCAAACATCTTACTTGCGGGATAGATCTTGGTAAGAAGCTTGATAACAGCTTTAACATCCTTACGCACATTCTCCTTCAGATCACCAATCTGTCTATCTCTCTCTCTTTCTCTTTCTCTCTCTCCTTCTTTTTCTCTTTCTCCTTCTCTTTCTCTCTCCTTCTTTTTCTCTTTCTCCTTCTTCCTTTTCTCTTTCTCTCTTCTCCTTCTTCTTTCTCTTCTTCTTCTTCTTCTTCTTCTTCATCTTCTTCTGCTTCTCCTTCTCCTTCTCCTTCTCCTTCTCTTTCTCTTTCTCCTTCTCCTTTTTCTTCTTTTGTTAATTTAGTATATCAACATACCTGTTCTCTGCCTGGCATTCTTTGATTTGATGCCATCCATAAGGAATCCAAACATTTTACTTGCGGGATAGATCTTGGTAAGAAGCTTGATAACAGCTTTAACATCCTTACGCACATTCTCCTTAGGATCACCGATCTGCAATTTTAAAAAAGGATAATAATATTCTGCATTTAAATAGGGCTTAATACATCGACAATATCTCTAAGCACTTTACAGATATATTATTACCCCCATCATAGATTTCAGGCTTGCCCGCACACAATGTATGCACATTCTCCACTCCCTGGGAGCATTCCAGCCATGTGCCATTTTACAGACGCTCACAATGCTGAGCGAACTACAGTAACGTTCGCATCCTACCGGTTACCCATTTAACACCTGGGTGGAGAGTGGCAAATGTAGATTAACGTCTTGCCAAAGGACGTCAGTGCAGGGCTGGGATTTGAACCCCAGTCCTGCACTAAGGTCCTTTGGCATCAAATACGAAGTTGATGTTTTTCAAATTAAAAACTCCAGTTCCTCAATCGAAGAAGAAAGATTTTGAAAAGACTTACTTTGAGAATGAGGTACGGAATGAAGCTATTGGCCTCCTGATCTAGCAGACTGTAGTCGATGGAGGAGAGCATTGTGAACACCGAACGGAGAAACTCCAACATCTTGACTAGAACGCTGGTGTTGGTGTCGAAGAATCGGAGGGAGGACCATTTGAGTAAGACGTCCAGGTTGGACTTGATTGCATTCTGATTGCTGTCGACATACTGCCATGAGAGAGAACAAATGTTTATTAATAATAATAATAATAATATTCCGTGTTTATATAGCGCTCAATACATCGTCCGACAATGTGCCTAAGCGCTGTACAGATATATTATTACCCCGGTCATCGGATTCAGGCTTACCCACACACAATGTATGCACATCCTCCACTCCATGGGGAGCATTCCAGCCAGGCGTCATTTTTACAAGCGCACACTTGCTAATCTAAGCACATTAGCTTTCGCATCCTACCGGGTACCCACTTAACACCTGGAGAGAAGCAAGTGCAGGTAAATATCTTGCCAAAGGATATTAGTGCCGTGTTTATTGAATTATTATAAAATTGATTAGGTATTATACCACAACATAGTGGACTAATAACATTCAGTGATACAGTATCCTGAAAAGCAACTACTATTAGCTCTCTTTTTTTTCATTCAGTAAAATTACTTTAATACTTTATCAGTCTATGTATTTTATTTTTCTCTTTACTTTCTTGTCATTTGTAAGCACTATAGTACTTTTTGTTTAGCTCTCCTAAATACTCAATATCAGTTAAATAACAATTCTTAATGATAAAGAGTAAAACCAGGGGAAAAAAATACTTTAAAAATTTCTTGGGCTACTTTTCAAGCTTGCTTGTATGAAAAGAACACTCTTTAATTTGTTTTGCATTGAACTCTATGCACATTTAGGGGCTCTTTCATGACTTTCATGGCTCTTTTGGGCATTTCAGGGGCTAATTCGCCCCGAGCCCCCGTGTATTTGTTTCCCTGAGTAAAACAAATGTGCAATCATACCTCTGTAAGAATCCCTACAGCTGCTATATGCTTCTTAAAGTCGGCGTGGAAAAGAAGTCCGAAGAGAGTCTTGCTAACTCAAGGCTAATTCTTAATGATAAAGAGTAAAACTAATGTGCAATCATACCTCTGTAAGAATCCCTACAGCTGCTATATGCTTCTTAAAGTCAGCGTGGAAAAGAAGTCCGAAGAGAGTCTTGCTAACTCAAGGCTAATTCTTAATGATAAAGAGTAAAACTAATGTGCAATCATACCTCTGTAAGAATCCCTACAGCTGCTATATGCTTCTTAAAGTCGGCGTGGAAAAGAAGTCCGAAGAGAGTCTTGCTAACTCAAGGCTAATTCTGAATGATAAAGAGTAAAACTAATGTGCAATCATACCTCTGTAAGAATCCCTACAGCTGCTATATGCTTCTTAAAGTCAGCGTGGAAAAGAAGTCCGAAGAGAGTCTTGCTAACGCAAGGCTGGATCTGATCTTTAAGCTGGTCAACAAACTCTGCTCGAGGGGTCGGGAAATTCCACTTCAGAACCTGGGGAATATAAACAACAAAAGCATGTAAAGTAATAGTCTGCTTTTCAGACCCTTTTACTGAATGGTCATACGTTTTGTGCGGCACAAAGATTCAATCAGTATAATTTTGGCCATTAAAAGTAGTGGGTTATTGATGTAGACAAATGCTCATGTACATGTTACAGCTCATTTTATGTATGTTATTACCAAAGGAAAAAAAAAATGTCAGTCAGACAAAAGGGTCTGAAAATCAGACTATTACTTAGGTGATTGCAATGAATTAAGTTGATTTGACAACTAATGGTCAATATTTTTCCAATAAAAGCCATTTTCAAGCCCTTTTCTTTTGAGGGAAGTTCTAAATTAGTATCGTCTTTCAAATGCCGTTGGAATTTGACCTTTTCATTTGTTGGCCTGCAAATGGGACATAGTACCTTTAACCCTAATAAGGCCGGGCTATTTGAAGTCTTACTACGGCCGTGAAACGGCCGATCTCCGCGAAAATGTGCACGCATGTCAAGTGAAGTGTATAGAACAATATGATAATTTCAATTTTTTGAAAAAAATCACTCATTTGCATATTTATGGTAATTTATGCAAATAACGTCATAAAATCACATTTTTACCCATAAATCATATATTATTCATATTTAAGCATTCTTTTTCACTACATATATTCATTAGACCATTTGGAACAATAATACGACAAAAAAAATTGGAAGAGCCAGCTTATTCCTTATGTTATCTCTTGTTTTGATAATTTCTTATGTATTTCATTGTTTTTTTAACTTATTTATATTATTGTTTTTTTGTTTTTTTCATTTCTTCCTACAATTCAACTATTTTGACTCCCAAAACAACCACCTAAACTTTAAACAAGACCAAATAACCAATGTTTGATCTATTTTTAGGAAAAATGACATTTCCATATGTTTTGTACACAAATCACAACAAGGGAAACGCTCTCGGCGGTCTCGCCTGCATAACGCAATTCAATATGATAAACCAGAACGTCAATGACGTACATTGTAGTGCTCATCCGCATCTCGCAACAACAAATATCGTGGTACACTTTTGAACTGGTCAAAAAATAAAAATGTGATGCCCTGGAAGGGACATAATTTCATTTCATTTGCATAAAGTACCATAAATAATCAATGGAGCAAAATCTCAAAATTCTGTGTAGAAGTTTAGTGTTCCAAATTTAGCTCTACCAGATAAGGCAAACCAAATCAAAATCGGTCAAGAAATGAGGGAGAAGAAGCAATTTTTGTTATTTTTGGAATAAATTTGCATAAATTACCATAATTAATTAATGGAGAACAATTTCAAAATTCTGTGTAGACCTTTAGTGTACCAAAGTTAGCTCTACGATATAAAGCAAACCAAATCAAAATCGGTCGAAATATGAAGGAGAAGAAGCATTTTTTGTGATTTTTAAATT
Organism: Strongylocentrotus droebachiensis; assembly: GCA_035222895.1. Lineage (NCBI taxonomy): Eukaryota > Metazoa > Echinodermata > Echinoidea > Camarodonta > Strongylocentrotidae > Strongylocentrotus > Strongylocentrotus droebachiensis. Next base: position 56,068 of record JAVYIG010003996.1, read on the forward strand.
ATTTTTGGAATAAATTTGCATTATTATCATAATTAATCAATGGGAGTAAAATCTCAAAATTCTGTGTAGAAGTTTAGTGTTCCAAATTTAGCTCTACCAGATAAGGCAAACCAAATCAAAATCGGTCAAGAAATGAGGGAGAAGAAGCAATTTTTGTTATTTTTGGAAAAAATTTGCATAAATTACTATTATTAATTAATGGAGAACAATTTCAAAATTCGGTGTAGAAGTTTAGTGTACCAAAGTTAGCTCTACCAGATAAAGCAAACCAAATCAAAATCGGTCGAGAAATGAAGAAGAAGCATTTTTTGTGATTTCAAATAAATTTGCATAAATTAGCATAGATAATGAATTTCACGATTCTGTGTACAAGTTTTAAATCCCCTTCCTAGCCCTATCATATGAAACAATCAGAATCAAAATCGGTTGAAAAATAACGAAGCATTTTGAAAATCTTGATGATGATGCCACAACATAGTCCAAGTCTGTTGACCTGAAATGACCTTTGACCTTGACTTTGTGATCTGAAATTCTACTCACATGATTGGGGATACTTGATTACCCTATAGTCCAAGTTTCATTGACTCAGAACTTATACTTTAAAAATTATATCAAAAATTCAAAAACTTAACCTTAGGTTAAGTTTTCGATGATGATGCTACAACATAGTCCAAGTCTGTTGACCTGAAATGACCTTTGACCTTGACTTTGTGATCTGAAATTCTACTCACATGATTGGGGATACTTGATTACCCTATAATCCAAGTTTCATTGACTAAGAACCTATACTTTAAAAATTATATCAAAAATTCAAAAACTTAACCTTAGGTTAAGTTTTTGATGTTGACGCCGTCGCCGTCGCCGCCGCCGCCGTCGCCGCCGCCGCCGTCGCCGCCGCCATCACCGGAAAAGCGGCGCCTATGTCTCGCTTTTTGCTACGCAGGCGAGACAAAAATGAGCGATTTTCGGGCTGACATGCAAAGACAAAAGGTCACGTGACCTTGTAACTATAGGTCCGATTTTTTTTTTTTTTTTTTTAAAGATGCGCAAGACTCTAAAGAAAAAAGTCAGCGAGCGGCGAGGCGCCATCCATATGCGTTCTCGAACAATCAGAAAAATTGTGGAGGGGGGGGGGGCCATAATGCCCCCCCCCCCCCGGCCTTATTAGGGTTAAATGATATCAGAAAGCACTTGTGAACAAGTAAGAATTCAAATTTGATTTAAAGGTAGTTCAGTCCGAGATGGTTTGGACAAATAATTCATACAACTGTCAACATCAACATCCTCGATACTATCGATGACACCTTCCTTCAAATCTGATTCATTTCTGTGATGGTTTAAACAAATAATTCATACAACTGTCAACATCAACATCCTCGATACTATCACGGACACCTACCTTCAAACCTGATCAATTTCTGTGATGGTTTGGACAAATAATTCATACAACTGTCAACATCAACATCCTCAATACTATCACGGACACCTTAACAGGGAAAAATTAATATTTATTTTTCGGGGGCTACTTTTCAAGCTTACCTGCATAAAAATAACACTCTAAAATTTGTTTTGCATTGAACTCAATGCAAATTTACGGGGGCTCTTTTGGGCATTTCAGGGGCGAATTCGCCCTGAGCCCCTGTGTATTTTTTTCACTGGACACCTACCTTCAAATCTGATTCGTCTTTCAATCTCCTATCCTTGCCGTTGTTCTGAATTAAAGCCGGTCCTGTTTCTTCATCTTCATCTTTCTTCTTCTTAGACGGAGCAGGCTTTCCTGCCTAAAATCACAAAAACAAAATCCAGATGAAATCAATGGTGTGTCATTATAATATATAATAATAATAATACGAAAAATTTATATGGCGCTTGTGACATAAAAGTTTCAAAGCGCTGTACACAAATCAAAATTACTTCAAGAAAAATCAATATTACTAATGGAATTAACATTACTAAAAATACCAAGAAAACAAAATATTACTACATAGCATATATCAACAACTCTCACCCTGAATTTCATTGCTGTATAAGAGAAGAGCATAGGACCCACAACAAACCCTTGTGGACAACCTAATTGAAGCCTATGAGGCCTTTCAATGACTTGAGATGTTGTATGATGGTGTTAAGAACAAGTCTTAGGTCCATTACTCAAAATCCAGATGAAATAAATGGTGTGTCATTATAATATATCAACAACTCTCACCCTGAATTTCATTGCTGTATAAGAGAAGAGTATAGGACCCACAACAAACCCTTGTGGACAACCTAATTGAGGCCTATAGGGCCTTTCAATGACTTGAGATGTTGTATGATGGTGTTAAGAACAAGTCTTAGATCTATTACTCAAAATCCAGATGAAATTAATGGTGTGTCATTATAATATATCAACAACTCTCACCCTGGATTTCATTGCTGTATAAGAGAGGAGTATAGGACCCACAACAGACCCTTGTGGAACACCTAATTGAGGCCTATGGGGCCTTTCAATGACTTGAGATGTTGTATGATGGTGTTAAGAACAAGTCTTAGGTCCATTGCTCTTCTTTTACAGAAAAGAAAATACAAATTTATGAGGTAATAGTTATCATACTTCTCTTTTTAGATGATGGATAGACTTTATTTTGGAAATGACCCTTTTTTATTACGAAGTTAAGCATATTGATGAGGAAAAAATATTGAATAAATTAATTTTCAGAACCTAAAATACAGAGTTGTCTGAAATGGTTAAATATAAAACAAGACACAGCCTTCATGTATATATATAATTGAAGAAGTTATACATGCTTAAACATGAAAGTTAATTGATTTGTTAGGTCGGCTGGGGCAAGACCAGTCTGTATTTTCAAACAGATGTCCTTAAAGACATTATGTTTTATACACAACAATGGATGTTTGAATACTCAGACAACCTAATACATGTATGAACATGGGTAAGATGGGCACACATGTGATTTTCATTGCATGAATATTATCAATAAGTGCAAAATGAGCTTTCAAAATAATACTTCACAATTCATTCACAATTCATTTCTATTGCTGATTAACTTTGTATAATTCCAGTATATTTGTAGACATGTTTCCATTTTGTGTGTGTTCTGTGTTTTCTATATACTATATAATCTGTATCTTAAGTGTTTTTTATGGATTTGAATTGAAATAAAACTTGAAACTTGAATCTTGAAACTGGAAAACGACTAACAATATTTTTTTATTCAAAATTAATAATCAACAATAATATCTGTAAAAGAAAAAAAAAAATCAAAATGTTATTTCAAATGGAGAAAAATCATGCATGAAAGGAATATGTGAAAGTTCATTTTAACAATTCATACTTTCTATAAATATTTGTGTTAATTGTTATCACTTGATTACAATGAGCAGTTAATTCACAGGATTATACAAGTGCTGATACAAAACCAAAGGCTTTTAATCAGGTACCTGAACTGTAGAAACAATTAGAATCTGATGGTCCTGCTTTGATACAGCTTCAAATTTGTTGTGTTTTCCATACAGCAAAAGCTACATCGCTTGCATAAGACATTCTGATTAAACTCAATTCCCATATCAAACAAAAGAGTCTTGAATGACACCTATCGTTTGAAACTAAAGATGCATTTACTTTCAACTATTCATACTAAAGAGGCCCATGAATTAAGTTTTACATAAAGACAGCCAACAAACTATGACTTTTCCTAATGTCAGGTACCGTTTCTTGTTTCAACACAAGAGTATTACAATGTGTGCTTAATAAGCTTGGAACATTTAGTCTGTGGAGGACAAGCGTTAACAAGCGCCAATATACAAATATTGACTGCTTTGAGGGGCACGGTTAAAACTATTGCCCAAGGTGATCTCAAAACTGTACAGCACAGTGCTGTCTCAAGATTACAGAGGAGCAATAGTTTTAACCATGACCCCCAAAATAAGCAGTAAGCTTTAATTAGGCAACTAGATATTGGCGCTCTACAAATTCCCAAATTGAATCGGATGCCTTCGGTATTGACCAATCAGAGGCCTAGATTCTTCATATATGGTAAATAAAGATAAACTTTGTTGTATCTAGGCTTTAGTTTGTAGAGTAATCTCTAGAAAGGCAAAAATAGTAGGACTGAGTCTAACTTCAACAGACCAGGATCAACAGTTTATCAGGGGCACAGAAAAATCATGTCACCTATTAAAAAGAAGGCTTTAGAGTTTATCACAGCTTAACACACATTAATGAAGTTGTAACAACCCAAAAGTAAAAAATAACAATAATAATGGTTGCTTTTTCCACCTGCATGGAGAGTGAAAAATATGGATTAAGGTCTTGCCAGAGGACACTAGTGCCAGACTGGGATTCGAACCCTCAACCCTTGGACTGAGAGTCAAGTGAGTGAAACACTATACCACGGCACCTCCTCTTGGAATAAGGTGCTTTATTGCAGACCTGCCAACTTCTGGAGTTCAAAAACTGTATTCTTTAATCCCAAAAGTTGTATTTTACTGGCAAAAATTGTATTTTAGGAAACAAAACTGTTACGTGGATCAATGACTCTTACAGTTCCTACATGCAGGAAGTAATTTTGCTATGGATCATTGGTTAAATATGCATGATTTCGTCATGACGGGTGTGTTCGATAAACCAATGAACATCCCCTAATTGCCGATGAGAGATGCTTGTAGGATATTTTACAGGACGAAATGGGCATTTGGCACACACACAAAATACAAAAACTTTTATTTTTCCCTTCTTTTTTTAGAAAATCATATTTTATCGATGGGTTAAGACTGAAGAGCATGCTTGTCAGTGGTGTTAGTATGCCTGCTGAGGCATGCCCAAGCTGTACCAAGCATTTGTATACCTTTCCCTTGGCCGACGCCCCTTTGCCTGCCTTGCCCTTCGATGAAGCCCCCTCGCTTGGTGGGGCACTGGCAGAGCTGGACGACAGGCTACTGGTGGATCCAGTGTCATTTTGCACTGGCTAAAGTTCAAAGGTCAAAGTGTTTCATCAGCAAAAGTTTCGATGGCAAGGGGGGATAGGAGCAGAATAAAGAAAAAGAGGTGAATATTGCAGTCACAGAGATACATGTAACATAACATCAACAAAACAAAGCAATCATTTATGGACCATTAAGAAGAAATAGTTTAGGAGAAAGTAGGAAGATATACCGTGTGAGTCAAAAAAAAGTTTACACCTAGAAAATTGCTAATTATTTTTAAAATCTTCTATGAACAGTTAATTATTATACATCTTATGAAAGATTATTTTATCCCAAATCATTTAGAATCATTTTGTGTGGTATGTGTTCACGCTTGGATGAACAGGAGACATTGTTTGCGAGAGTGCAAAAATTGACTTGCGCCAAAGTTGCTTATATGATGTTTGAATGAAACGATTGGGATTTGGGTATTAATTCGGCCTTTGCAGATCCAAATAACATCCATAACAAAATTAATCATGCCACACATATCAAATATCAACGAACATTTGTGCACGTGTGTGTGTGACTTTGCTTCTGCAAAAAGCATATGCACTGCGTTTCATTTGATACATTCGATTCATTCTCTCTCTCCGCTAATCCAAACATAATACATACTGCATGCATCCCTTTGGCGCAAGTCGATTTCTGCACTCTCGCAAACAATGCTTCCTTTCATCCAAGCGTGAACACATACCACACAAAAATTATACCAAATAATTTGGGATAAAAAACTCTTTCATAAGATGTATAATAATTTACTGTTCATATATGATTTTTTAAATAATAAGCAATTTTGTAGGTGTAAACTTTTTTTTGACTCACACGGTAGAGAAGAAGAAGAGGGAAAGCATTAGCATCTTCACAAGAATGCAACAGGGAGAATAGGTACATAATAAAGATAAATGTGATATTCACAGGGGTAACTCAACATCAACAAAAACAATACAGAGACAATATGCAACATTCAAAGGTTGAAGGATAATTGGGAGAAAGTATAAAGAGGCAGAGAGGAAGAGGAAAGGCATTTTGTATTCTTTAAAGATAAAGTTGAGTTTTGGTCATGCGATTGCACTGTGAAAGAAACGGTGTGGAATCGATCAGAAAAGGTTGAGGATCATCTAGCATATATTAAGTATTTGTGTGTATTGCAAGATTCTGGAATCATCAAAATGATAAAAAATTTGGCCAAGTCTTGGTAAAGTTACAAGCACTGTACACAGAGGGATGTATACGGGACTACACGAACACGTGGCATAAAAATCTGTCCCGCTTTTTACGATGTTACATGCCATATTTAGAATATGAAGGCATTTAGAGAGCCATGCTTTTCAGGGAACATATGTTTATCTGATGTTCTTCCACCCTTGCATAATAACAATAACGCTCACAAATTATTTGTTACCTCTTCCCAGAACTCAACCTTCTCTTTAAGGGGGAATGCAACAAAGACACACATACTAGAGGATAGTGTATGCAAAACACTACCATGAAAGTGAACAGCTTACAATGACAAGAGTAAAAACAATTACATTGAACAGTACTGAAATATTCAAAGCGATCAGAGGAAGAAAAGAAAAAGCTTTTTTGAATGTAGAGTGAGGTTCGAAGCCCCATCTTTCTTTCCTTTTTGGAGGGAAGCAAATAGCCACTGATGTGCGTACTTGCTGAACTACATGTATGTGCTATAAGATTTAGAAAAGTGAATAGCACTACATTTTTCTCTCTTAATTTTGCAACAGCACATTTTTAACGCGGTTTACCACCTCACGTGTGAATGCGTCAGAGGAAATGTTAAAAATGGATCAAACTCCTGTACGAGGGCAGTACACAGTTGAGTCATAATAAGAATAGATTATAACTTTCCGTAAATCTCCGTGTATAAGGCGCACCCCTATTTTTTTTTTTTTTGAAAACCAGATCGGATCACTTCTTATTTCAGCGTTCGGAAATACTTTCATTTTATTATGAGGTGTATAAGGCACACCCCGACTTTCGATTTTTCCCGACGGAAAAAAAGTGTGCCTTGTACACAGAGATTTACGGTAGCTGGCCCAGTCTTGTGAGGCAAATTTCTAATCGATTTGAGCACGGACTCTCGTACAATAAAACCACAAAGTCAAAATGAGAAGAGATTGTACCTTAGCTGGCCCAGTCTTGTGAGGCAAATTTCTAATCGATTTGAGCACAGACTCTCATACAATAAAACCACAAAGTCAAAATGAGAAGAGATTGTACCTTAGCTGGCCCAGTCTTGTGAGGCAAGTTTCTAATCGATTTGAGCACGGACTCTCACGCAATAAAACCACAAAGTAAAAATGGGAAGAGAATATTTACCTTAGCCGGAGCAGTCTTTGGTCGTTTGGTTGGAGCAGATTCTTTCTTCGATTCAGGTTCTTCCGTAGGAGCAGCCGTAGAAGGTCGAGATGTCTCTTTCTTGGCGGCCTTGGATGCTTTCTCTGGTTTGCCTGGCTTGGCAGGAATGTTAGCACGCTGTTTCTCCATGATACCTACAACCTGGTCCTTTGATGATTGCTGAAGTTGAAAAACACATAGTTTAAAGATAAACTTGAGTTCTGGTAAAAAAAAAGAAAAAGAATTCTCACAGAATCAAACGAAACTTGCACTGAATGTTCAAGATTACAAATAAATGCCATGTGCCAATCAAGTTTGGAAGAAAATGTATACTGGCTGAGTAATGAGCATAGAAAGATAAGGAAATCAAGGTAAGCTAGCCCTGATACCATTTGTGTAGTCCCATACACATCTTTCTGTGTACAGTGCTTGTTACTTTACCAAGACTGGGCCAAATTTATTATGATTTTGATGAATCCAGAACCTTGCAGTGCACACCAATACGTACATGCTCAACTTGTTCTGATCCATTCCACACCTTTTCTTTGACAATGCAATCGCATTACCAGAACTCACCTTTATCTTTAATTTTGCTCTGATAGAAAATAATTGATGGAAAACCTGGACCACAATTTCAGTTCACTTCCATTCAATTCAACTTTATTTCACTTTGCAAGAAAAATTATCACATCCACAATACAATAATGGGTGTTACACCAACAACATGGATTGAATAATAACATAATTAAAAGCCAGTAGCCACCAAAAAAGGGAACCCAATATATATAATTCCAAGAGTCACAAAGTCACAGTGCATATTCACTAATGCACACGCAAACATGAATGATTTGTATATTACCTTGAGCTTCCCGGTCATCTTGACCATCTTCTCGTAGGTGAGGTGCATCATGAAGAGAGGAAGGACAGCCGTAGCATTCTTCCTCACGTCAGCGCTCCTATCCTCTAGACCAGCCAGCAGGTGAGGGACACACTGAGACAGCTCCGATGGTAACGAGCGATATTTACCCATCCGCGTCTCTAACCAACCAAAGATCTAGAGTGAGTAGAAATGACATGGAAATTAGACAAGTGAATTGAGAGATGAAAATTCTGCCCTCTATGGTGCACACTGTGACAGCTCCGACGATATTTACCCATCCGCATCTCTAACCAACCAAAGATCTATATCATGAGTAGAATGAAATGGAGATTTGACTAGTTAATTGAGAGATGAAAATTCTGCCCTCTATGGTGCACACCGAGACAGGTCCGATGGTAACGAGCGGTATTTACCCATCGGACCAAAGAAAATAATCATAATTTTCTTGTAGAACTCTATTTTTCCTACAAACTAATACCGAAATTATCAATCATTTTATAAATTAACAGGAAGTTTACCTAAAAAATGATCGTAATTTAGCAAATCTTCATCGATTTTTAGGCAGATTAGCACATTCATTGGACACTAGAGGGCGCTTCGCATGCATACAGAAACATGAATGGCCTGCCATAACCAAGCTGTGGCCATAATGTTATCCAGTCTTACTTACCCCTATCGTACCGCCAAATGGAGAAAATAAACAAGCTTTTGTATTGTTATTAGAGATCTACCGAGGTTAGTTTGTCGCTTTAATTAATTAGATAGTCTCAATTATAATTCAGAATTATCTTACTGAAAAGTTAAGAACACCGACGCTGTGAATCTGTAGCGCGCTGTGAATCTCTGAAGCTGCGTTGGATTTGTTGCAACTCCCAGCCCGCTAGCTCCCCACCACAGAGTGTGTGAGCGAGGTATGATTTTGGTTACCGGGCCATGCGCTGTCTAGTACAAGTACGATTTTTAGTACGAGTTTCTGGTCAGTTTTCTTCTTATTTCTTTGGTTGCACAACGATTAAAAAGATAACTTCTTCAAATTTGCTGCTGACGTGGTTCAGACTAGATCTTGTCCGATGTGTTTTCAAGTCAATTTTGTTAATATATTTTTTTGTATGAAGTTGCCTACAAATAATGGACGTGCTGTTTTGACTTGCGATTTTTACTGTTTCGGCGTATACGCCGCACCCCGACTTTTTGATATTTTCTCTTCCAAAAATACTGCGGCCTTTACGCCGGCAAATACGGTACTGTTTAAAGAAAGGTTTTTCTCGATAACCCATAAGCAGCCTGTAGCAGTAATTAATGTATGCAGACTGGATTCCAAATTCATTCATTAATAACAGGTTTATGAAATACCTACCATCACTAGGTCCCAAGGAAAGCAACATCCATGAATTAAATCCACAAACCATCAAACCAAAATAGATGAAAATTAGAGTATTCCGTAATGAGTTTAAGCCCCACTGTACTACTTATAGCTACTTGAGCCCTCTATATAGCAAACAATGCCTAATCAGTGACCATTGGTCCCCCATGATCCTCTTTTTCTTATTTTAAGTGAGAGCTGATTTGATGAGATAACCACCTGTCAGTGACCTCACAGGGTGGTCTAATCCTTTCTGTAAACTAGTACAGATGGGCTTTAACATACCTCAGACCTGAGTACAGGTTTGTCTTTGGCTAGGACAGACACTAGGATCTCATCTTCAATGAAGGGTGCTAGTCCAGTCTGCTCTTCCCATGCTGTCAGTGAGGCTGTAGCAGCGGCTCGCACAGATGGCTGAAAACATATCAAAGTAATTAGGAATTAAAGACGCATAGGAGTGGGGTCTCATGATCCTGTCTTCATTATCTCCAGATTGCCAAATAGCCCGCTATTTCTGATTTGGGCAATAATCCCGAAGTTACAAATCGAGTCCTCATCAGCTCTAGATTCAACCTCGAAACTTGAAACTCAACCTTGAAAAATTAGCTCAAGATATTTTGCTCAGCGTTCGCGCACGGTGCGAGTCTTCGGTCTGGTAAAGATGCACCGGACATATAGTTAGATATTTTGCAAACTATCCCAAGATATCTTGGGATGACAATCCCGACCAAATATTCCGCTAATTGCAACTTCGGGCTGATGAAGACGCAAATTAGCTGGATAGTTTGCAATCGGGATAGTTCAAATAGTTGGATATTTGGCAATCTCGAGCTAGTGAAGACAGGCCTATGGGGAATTAGACACCATTTGGGTGTTTACCCAATAAACAGGTGTATATTTGTAAAGCGCTTAGAGACATTTGTATTAAGCGCTATATAAAATTAAATATTATTATTATTATTATTATTATTATTATTTTTATTATTATCATCAATCACCAGGATTAAGCTGCAGTTTTATGACCATCAGGCCTTAATATGTAATGCTTTGCATTTTCCATTCGTTCCCCCAAATGGTTTAAGTCATTATATCACTTTTCCCTCACCCAAAGACTCTCTGAGAGACTAGAGGTTATTTATTGATAAGACTACCGGTTTGCTTTGTGCAGACTTATACACCCATTAATGGTATTTACACCAAGTCTGGTGTCAGCGAATTTTGGCCTTTTGCATATGGAAACTGACGACCCACTCCCTTTAAGACCTACTGCAGCGTATATCCTACAAAAATTATGTTCAAATTATTTAATCCTAATTCCATTCCTAGTTTGGCATCTATAAAAGACATTAATGTTTAAATTCATGGCAAATTTCATCCAACGGTATAAGGTTCTTGGGATTATGCAATTCATATGAGATTTGCATGGCTTTTTCTTCTATCCTTCAAGGTTTTTTGTAATATATGCACAATTCAATAGGTAGTGCACTTGTTCATTGAATCTCATCAGAAACAATTTTCTTGTAAGTTTCATGATCATTCGATGAATCTTTGATAATGACTGTCAGTGTAAATTTCTCCTCTCCGTTCGTTTAATAAGTAACAATGGTTGAACTGAGCGAGTTTGAAGAAGATTGAAATGATAATTTGTCAACTATGAAGCAAAAGCATCAAGCTTTTCTTGAACGAAAAGCAAAGCAAAGCAACAACAAAAAAAAACATTCTTTTATTATGAGGATACCAAATACTTTGTGTATATGTTTATACATATTACTTGTTATGAATTTATTTTCAAGATTTTTTAATTACCGGTAATATTATTATCATATATATATTTGTTAAACTATAATGTACCTCATTGGCCCGAATTCACAAAGGAGGTTTACATTTAACCCATGGTTTAAACCTTCATTTACATATCCCATGGTTTAAAATTAGCGAAAAATAAGCGCAACACAGTCAAGAGGTCCAATATTAGACGCGCGCAAGGCAAGGAACGCTTATTTTGCGCTAATTATAAACCATGGGTTATGTAAATGAAGGTTTAAACCATGGGTTAAATGTAAACCTCCTTTGTGAATTTGGGCCATTATGTTTAACAGGGCCTCATGGAAGACCACCATTATTGGTGATAATGAGTCACTAGGCTTGGGAGCGAGCGCCGAGTACCCGACTCTAACCGATTCTGAAATCCAGAGCCGAGGAGTCGACTCCAATCTCTAGAGAGTCGATTACTCGAGCACGTCGGTTCCGAGAAAAGGAGTCTCGGTTCCAAGATAAGAGTCGACTCCACAGCACAGAGAATGAACAAAATCAGCTCTGTCAAAACAGAATGCATGCAGCGATGGGCGCACTAGCAGCATGCGATTTTGATACACACATGTGTGTCTGTACCTCCTTCGTAGTACTGTGCATTAGAGTGAGGTGTGTGTGCCTAACTGCCCCCCCCCCCCCCCCCCCAGCTGAACGTTTGACCTTTGGTGAATGCGCAAGAGTGTTGGAACAATGGCCCCATTTTCTCTCCTATTGGAGCCTGTGTGATACTGATCAACAAGTTGATTCATGTTTTCTCTCGTGCGCAAACTGATTTATGTGATTTGTGTTTACACTCTCTCTCTCTCTCTCTCTCTATCCCTAGTCTCCCCTTCCCCTAGACATCAGACGTTTAGTTTTCTTCCTCAAATAAACTAAATCACACAACTCACAATTTCCTCCTCCTTTCTCTCCCTTGAATTCTCCTCATCAGGTTTTTTTCTTCTTAAAAATAAGTTTGACAGGTCTACAATTTACATGTACATTCCCCCACCCCCTATCTCTTGTCCTTCAGTTATTTTTTTTTCCCTCACAAGAATAAATGTGGCAGGTCAACATCTCCCCTTCTCCCTTTCTCTACCCCTCTCGCATCTCCTTCTGTTATTATTTTTGTCTCAAGAATAAGTTTTGCAGATCTACATCTCTCTGTCTTGTGTTCTTTTGGGGGGTATTTAAACAAGAATAAGTCAGGCAAGCCAAGTGTCCCCTCTCGCTGTGGCATTAGCGCCATCTCTAATAGTGGCTGAAAATGCAGACTAGATATTCAGAAACCACGATCTAGCGCTGTTATCTGTTGTTTAGAAAGCACGTGGTTAGTAGTAACCATGGGAATGAGGTGCCACGCGCTGGAGCTGGGGTCATGAAAGTGCTTGTGTGGCATTGGGCGGGCGGCCATGTGAGCATGAGTTATTTACACTTAGCTCTTAGATAAAGATAGGTCCCTGGGAGGAGAGCCAGCGGGCCAGGCATGTTTCGGATATATTTCATTTATTTTAGGCAGGGAATCAGAATCTTTAGTTTTACATGACGACTTCTTACTCTGATAATGGATTGTTTACCGTATTTTTAGTGGAAATAATTGTTCTGCATATCTTACATTTTAGCAGTGTAAGTACGAGTTGATTATTCCATCATTCTACGTTGAAGTTTAGAATTTAAAATAGACCTAACATGTTTTTGTTTGTTTACATTGTTGCCAAGTTGCCATGAGTTATTAAATAATTAATTACTTTATTAGCAGTGGTCATGTTTTTTCTCGATTTGATTGAAAGTAGTAAAATAAATCATTTCATAACTGTTTATAAAGGTCTGCACTTTGATCTTCTTTATTGTTTGCATGAAATTGTATAGATATCATGAGACGAAACAGATATAAACACAACACCAATTTACACACACAAGTCACACATACAGTCATACTTTTGATACTCATTTTTCAAAGTAAAGTTTTCCAAAAAAATATCACAGAAAATCATCTGTTGCTATCAGTGCCACTGCTGAGTGGAGCCGACATGCACAGTACATAACGTACAGTGTGTAAACACCTCCCTGGTGTGTGTGTGTGTGGCCTTGCCTTGACAGCATTGTGGCTTAAATTACATGTACTGTATCTGGCAGCCAGCGGGAGTCGATTCCACTTGGAACCGAGGCCGAGAGTGGGAACCGGAGTCGGTTCTCATCAACAAGGGAACCGCCCAAGCCTATGAGTCACCCTGTCTAAATATCAGAAATAAATAAATAAAAAATACCTTGCTATCCCCACAGAGTAAAAGTAGTCCTGCTGCAAAGTTCTTCACATGTTGCTTCGAAGCAGGGCCTAGGGCGGCCGCTATCGTTGCTAGTATGTTTGCCGTTGTTTGCGCCTGGAAAACAAACAGGGAAGTCATTTCGTAAGCAAAAGACAATTACAGAAAATTTAGTGACCAATTTTAATATTAGTATGAATAATGTAATCATAAAACGAGTCCAATCCACAAATTTCCATTTCATGTTCATTATCTATTTCTTTGATTTCTTACTCTTGTCTTTACTTCTCTTTTTAATTGTGTGTTTAAAGTCCAATGTATACTGTGTATCCTACATGTAAATATGTTGTCAATGTACAATGTTTTTCAATGTAATTTTTTTTAATGAACTTGAATAAAATAAAATTGAATTGAATTGAATCTCTTTTTCATCTGATCTGCATGCAAATATCTTGATGGTTATTTCATAATAACTCAAGGACCAAAATTATCAAAGAGAGCATTCCAAAAACTGTTTCAAAGATATTCCAGAACACAAGTGGCTCGCCACTTATATTCCAACAGTGGTCCAACCATTGAATAATCTACCAGACAAAGTTGTGTCTGCACCTACAGTGGCGACTTTAATAGCCAGTTGACTTACTGTATTGGTATCACTTAAGTCGATTTTGCAACTATTCGTCTTTATTTTCACACTTAAAGACATTTCCAAGCCCCCTTTTTTTAGGAAAGTTCTAAATTAGTACTATCTTTCAAATGCCGTTGGAATTTAATCTTTTCATTTTTTTTGCCTGCAAATGGGACATGGTACCTTTAAGGGGGAAAAAACAAAGATTTTGACTTGGACCTGCATTACAAGCATTCCTTTGAACTCATTCACTCCCTTCGCTGCTGTAGGCTGTGTCTGTCATGTTTACGTTCTTGTGGCTCACTGCGACTTTTTGAACTTCTTTTATCAGTTTACAACCAATCTTTTTAACAACATATATCAACGATTATCAATATTGGTGATTTTCATTGCTGTGGAAACATCTTCACTGCGATTTTAGTTGGATTTTAGTGGTGGATATGATCTTCTTGCCTGTTTTACTTCTACATCATTTGGAGAGGATATAGGCCAAGCAACTTTCATCATAGTCCCATATAAATGGATGTTTTTTACTTTTATCATCGCCGGAACTGGTAATCCTATTTTACCTTCTATTCTTGCCTCAATTAGCAATGTATTTGAGCAGTGTTATTTAATCTTTACTGATCATTAGCAAGTGAGATTAAACGTGTTCCTGGAAAATGGATAAAACTAAGCCCAACTCCAAATTGAAAACTAATACATGTTATGGATCCCCTGGCTCGGATCATTTCAGATGTAAAATGCCAAACCTTGTAACGATCTCTAGTATAAACATTATCTTATCTCATTTACTAAAACATGATATTACTACTGCGATATTTGATAATGAACTCATGAATTATCTCACATGTGAATTGAGATCCATATATCTTCCCTTAAACTCGGATAATGCCTGTCATTATAGTATTTTAGCAGTCAAAAGTTAGGTTAACTGGTGATTTTAATATTGATCTTTTTAAAGATGAAAATTATGTGAATGAATTTCTTAGTATTAATTCTTTGTTTGGTATATTACCCGTTATACGAACTGCAACTCGAATTACCTTAAATAGTGCTACTTTAATAGACAATATTTTTACCAATGATATTTATTCAAGTGTTCATTGCGGTACTTTTTGTATTGATATTACTGATCATCTACCAATATTTATTATTTTGAAAGGTCTTAACTCGTCACGTAATCAATCAAGTGAACACTTAATGCGTAATTTCTCACATGAACGAATACAGTATTTTCAAAGAGATCTTAATTAAGGAGAATTGGTCTTATGTTTACACTTGTGATAATTCAGAAGCCTACAATTTGTTCATGCATCGGTTTACTAATTATATTTGATAGATACTATCCTTTGGTTAAGAAGAAATGTAATAAACGTATTCGTAAGCCCTGGATTAATGTATATATTGCGTTCCATAAATAATAGAAATCATTTACATGTATATAAACATTTTATTAATAATAAGAATTTGAAAAACGAGGTACAAAAAACAAACAAAGTTAATAATTTGATAAAGAACGCTAAGAAAAAGCACTTTTGTAATATATTAAATTAATTTAAGTATGATGCAAAAAAACGTTGACTGTTATTAATTCATTGTTAAATAAGCCCAAACATCCTCTACCGCAATATTTTATATGTGATGGTAAACGTGTTGATGACGGTGAATGTATAGCTACTGAATTTAATTCATATTTTGTTAATTGTTGTAAGGACGCAGCTGAAACGTTATCTTCATCTACTCCTGGTACCATGTTTAATCAATATCTTCATGAATATTTTCATAACTCTATGTTTTTATTCCAATTTCTGTATATGAACTTATACAAATCTCTAAGTCATTGAAGAATAGTAACGCATGTGGATATGATAATTTGAGTAATAGTTTGCTGAAACAAGTAATATATTATATTCTTGATCCTTTGGTTCTTATTTGTTGTATTTCCTTAATTAATAATAATAATAATATCGGATATTTATATAGCGCACATATCCACCCTGCAAGGTGCTCAAAGCGCTCCAATATTAAAGATAAAGACCAGTTACTTATATGCTAGATGATCAACCTTTTCTGATCGATTCTACACCGTTTCTCTCACAATGCAATCGCATGACCAGAACTCAACTTTCTCTTTAATCATCATCATCATCATAAACAAGCAAGTCTTACCAAGTTTTTGTTTGAATCTCCTAGTCTTCCTTTGAGTGCAGTAGGTAGATCTCCTAGGGTGGGTGTGATGAATTTAGCTTCCTTCAAGATCCCAGTTACCTAAAACACAATCAATTATAATAACAATATTAATAATATTCCATGTTTATTTAGGCGCTTGACTGGAGAAGCGAAGGTCGAGGGTTCGAATCCCGACATGGCACTATTAAATATCCTTTGGCAAGATATTAACCTGCACTTGCTACTCTCCACCCAGGTGTCAAATGAGTACCCGGTAGGATGCAGCCGTCATTGTTGGTCAAGCAGTTTTTGAGCGTCAAGTAACACCTGGCTGGAATGCTCCCCAGGGAGTGGAGATTGTGCACACAGTGTGTGCGGGCAAGCACTGAATCCAATGACCGGGGTAATAGTATATTCGTAAAGGGCTTAGAGACATTTGTATTAAGCGCTATATAAAAAATTAAATATTATTATTATTATTATTAAAATACATCAACGATGTCTCTAAGCGCTTTACAGATATATTATTACCCCGGTTCCATTTGTTCAGGCTTTCCCTCACACAATGTATGCACATTCTCCACTCCCTGTGGATCTTTCCAGCCAGACGTCATTTCACAGATAGAAGAAGAAGTAGAAGAAAAAGGAGGAGGAGAGGAAGAAGATAAAGAAGAAGGATGATAAAGACAAGGAGAAAAAGAAGAATAAGAACAATAACAACAACAACAGCACATCAATTATTCTTCACAAATCAAATGTAACTAAGCAGTCAGACCGCAGCGCGCGCGTTAATGAGGCTGAAAGCTGATTTTTACTCAGCGATATCTGGCGATCACATAACATTTACGTCTGCTGAATTTCCATGCGATTTTCAGTGAGATTTGTAGGGGTGTACTTCTAGCTGCGTTTTTGGTCGTTACTTCATTCAACATGGCAGCATGCAACGGAAAGTCACTCTCGAGATTTTCAGCATCAGTTTGATATGTAATTTGCCATATTTCGCAATTTGTAAACAATAATTTTTCACAACTTTTATTGACGTTATTTTTGTAACATTTCAACTGCTGTTTTGACCCGGGAATTTCACTTTTGGTTCCTGACTTTGGGACAAAATAAATTTGTCCACTTTGAGATTCGTTCGAAAGATGAAAAGTCACTGATCAAAAATATGTCAAAACCTAATTGACGCAAAATCATGTTCTTTTTATAATCATAGTAATTAAGACCCTAAAAACCCGGAAATTACCAATTTGTTCTTTTTATGATAGCGCGAAATTGTGTGATTTCATACTTGTGCACGCTCGCCGTCTGAGCAATGGCAATGCATAACTGATTATTAAACTCCAAGGAGCTCCGCCGCGCCATCGACTAGCCGAAAAAAAATTAGAAAAATGATTAAAAAAGAAATATAGTAGAAAAGAATCATCTACATGGCAGGTAAGGTATTTGATCTCGGGTCCTTAGATTGTTGTCAAGACGGGTTGCGCGCACGTGCATTACAGGCGCACGCCACAACGCTTGGTTACCAAATGTGGTATTCAGAATGTTAATAAACCAAAGCAAAACATATGTGACGTAGTTGACGTAGTTGACCAATCAGAACTCTCTATTATCACATCGGCAAAATTTACTACTTTTTTTAATTATTCATGAACATGAGCGTGATCTTTTTTGGTTCCTGACTTTGGGACAGCGTAAAATATAATAATTTTGATATCATTGTAAAGAAAAATATTTATGCTTTATGCTGGTTATAACATCTTCTTGACGCAAGAGTGATTTCTATGTGAAAATCAGCCCTACTCTTTAGATAGATTTATCGTCGAAAAACCCCATTTTCAAGGCGAAATATCTGTTTCCAAAATATATCTAACATGATTGTCATATAAGTATATAGAGAGTGCAACTTCTTATCTTTAAAATAAGACCCATTTCATGAGAAATGAACAATTATAAAGGCAAAAACTGCCGATCGGGAAGACCGTCTGCACTACTCATTACGTATGCAAGACACGTAAATTCTTGCATACGTGCTGAGTAAAATAGAGGGTTTTCGCACCGGCTGCGGTCTGACTATAAGACTGGATTTTTAGACTACACAAGACCTGTGACACACAAATTGAGCACAAGTGTAAAGTAGCTTTTAAAAGGAGTATTAGGCAGAGAAAGAAAAGGAAATCATCAGCATAGCAACAACAATATGTTATCGAAAATAATATCGCTAATGACATTCGTTTGTCTCGCAATGTATGGTCAACAAGGGATCTGAAAGATCACGACGTTTCGTGTGCCGCTGCTACACTTCGTCAGGTGATGACATATATTGTGTAAGTAAGCGTCTTTTATACTCTACGGATGGACCGGGTGGACCGGCGGTCAAATAATTAGAACAATAACGGACAAAGACGCTTGCTTACAATATATTTTATCACCTGACGAAGTGTTGCAGCGGTACACGAAACGTTGTGATCTTTCAGGTCCCTTGTTGACCATACATTGCGAGACAAACGAATGTCACTAGCGATATTATTTTTGATACTATATCCGCAATGAGTAATATATTTAACAATTTGTTAGTTACCTTTTCTAAGGCTTCACCCCTAATCTTCCATTTGGTATCTCCCATCTCAGCGACGAGCTCTGCGGTGATCTGACCCGAGATGTCAGTCCTTGGAATAAGATCTGCCATATTCATTCCTCCTCCTCCTCCTCCATCTTCATCCTCCTCCTCTTCATCATCATCATCATCTGCGTCACCCTTGTCGTCTTTCTTAGCCACGACCCCTCGGAACGGAGCGGGAGCTTTCTGCCCAGAAACCTAGAGTGTGGTCGCAAAGGAGGAGAGATGTGTAGATGAATAGGACAAATTTCCCTTTAGATTTCATGTGGCTGTTAGTTTGGGTTTTACATGTATATACGCAAACATCTATTTTCTTTTAGATCTGTATGTAACTTGAAATATCATACAGTAGGCTTGCGGTTGCACCATGTGAGAGAGGGGGGAGGATTGGGGAGGGACTGTCGGTAATCTTTCTTTCTTGAGTATGTGTAGTCCTGAAAAGGACTGCTGGTATTCTTGAAAAAGACTGTTGGTTATCTTTCTTAGCTTATAGTTCTAAGGAGAACTATAGCGCCGGTTGGAGAGGATGGGTGGTAGGAGTGGCTCAACGTTTCGAACAGGTTGACTATCAGTCGGCAGGAGTGGGGAATAACTGGCGTGCGTGAGCTTAAACTTATTTTGTTGTGAAGTTGTCTTCTTTTGTATACAAACTTACTGGAAAACATCATGGGGGGTGTTTCACAAAGATCCTAAGTCAAACTTAACTCTAAGTTGGAATTAAAATTCATGGAGAGCCATATGTAGCCTTAAAATAAAATATATTCAAAAGCAAAAATTCAAGTATTTTAGACTTTTTATAAATTCCACATCAAGAACATGAAATCTCTTTGATGATAGAAAATATGAATGATTTGAATTAACAATATATGCCTTTCAAAATAACTTTTACAAAATATTTTCATAGATTTTTAAGTACAACTTAGAGATAAGTTCAACTTATGTTTCACAAAACTTGTCATCAGTGACAAATGACAATTTGTGTTATAAGCTACTGAAATCCTTGCTTCTGATTGGTTTTCAGCAGATTTGTCACTGATTTTTGTTATTTGTTATTGAAAAAAAGGCTTTGTGAAACGGGCCCCAGAAAGAGATCATGGTCTCACCTTCTCAATCTCTGCATCAATGGTGGCTAAGAGGGCAGGCTTCTCTCCATCAAACAGCATCCGTAGATTAGCTCCCATGTACATGTACATCACACCAAGCAGACTAATGGCTGTAGTTCTGACCTGAGGGTTGACCGCTGCCACTGCTGTCTTGAGGAATGCAATCACTTTCTTAGGGGTCACCCTGAGAAGGAATAAGAAATAATCATATTCAATTCATATTCAATTCATTGGCTCTGCAAGATACAAACATGTCTTGAGTTTGATAGTAATTCATCCATCGGTTCTAATGATAATGCGATCACAAGCTATTTTTGCATACATAATGAGCCGTGACCTTGACCTCATAACCCCAAAATCTAATCAATTCATTGACTTTGTAAAACACATACATGACCGAAGTAGGACAGGAATTCATCAATTAGTTCTTGAGATTCTATTCTATTTTTGCATACATAATGAGTCCCGTGACCTTTGACCTCGTGACCCCAAAATCTAATCAGTTCATTAGCTCTGCAAGTTACATACATGACCAAAGTTCGGCAGGAATCCATCAGACGGTTCTTGAGATAACGCGATCACAAGAACGGGACGTACGGACGGACAATCCGAAAACATAATACCTCTGGCTACTTCGTAACAGAGGCATAAAAAAGGAAAACTTAAACCTCAAATGATGTTCAACTTGATTTTGGACTAAAGCTTTAAAGTTTAAATTCAGTAGAATACGGGCCTAAGAATCAAGATATTGTTGCTCCCCGATATGTTGATTTATACATACCTGCCAACCTTTCACAGCAAAAATTAGAAATCGCTCATGGCAAAATTAGGAATAGAGTCGATTTTGTATACTTTTCACACAGAATATTCCAGAAAAAGAGAGGAATCTAGGGTTCAAAACAATAGCTTGAAGACCCAAAAATAGGAATCATTCCTCCAAAAATGGAATGGTTGGCAGCTATGTGAATATCCTACTGCTAACACTATGAACATGACCGACAAAGAAAGAGGACAAAATATACAGTTACTCATTCTACCCTCAACAATTGCTGTGGGAGACAAAGGAACATCCCTTCACTGCTATTGTGTAAAAACAGGTGTCACCTGTTCTACACATTTTTACGTAATAGCAGTGAAGGATGTTCCTTTGTCTACCACAGCAATTGTTGAGGGTAGAAATGGGAACTGTATATTTTGTCCTCTTTCTTTGTCCGTCATATTCATAGTGTTATTTTTTTTTCTGGACTTACGTTGAGAAGCCAAACTCCTGAATAGCTTGTGCAAACCAATTAAGTAGCTCTGCTTGGTTCTTAGGGTTCTTCTGCTTCTCAAAGGCATATGTTATCGTCTACAAAAGAGCAAAACAAACTATGATTATAATAATAATAATAATAATAACAATGATACGTCGTTTATCCAGTTTTCCCTGAGGGCCCCCGCAATCATATTATTTCCCGGCTTTAGCTGTTATTTCAAATGATATTTGTTGATATGGAACTGCATGTTTTTATTTAGTATTTTGAACGTATGTTGTTTTTTTCCTTCTATAAGATGGAATTTCACTGACTTAAAAGTGAATTGAATTGAAATGCAAATCAGGCGTTACAGAAAGCTGTTAATATTCATGACGACACTCAAAAGCTTCTGTATTTTTTCACCTCGAGAGAATTTCAGAAATATTTCTGGCCTGCCTGACAAATTAATCAAGAACCTGTGATCTGGACCTCAAATATATTATCAAACGAAATATCAAATGATTTTCCTTTACTCACACTATGAACATGACGGACAAAGAAAGAGGACAAAATATACAGTTCCTCATTCTACCCTCAACAATTGCTGTGGTAGACAAAGGAACATCCCTTCACTGCTATTATGTACAAATGTGTACAACAGGTGAATATGCATGTGACACCTGTTCTACACATTTTTACATAATAGCAGTGAAGGGATGTTCCTTTGTCTACCACAGCAATTGTTGAGGGTAGAATGAAGAACTGTATATTTTGTCCTCTTTCTTTGTCCGTCATGTTCATAGTGTCAATATCTTTTATCATACAAGCACTAACCGACAATGTTAAGTAATTATTACCAAACTCCAGCTTGTGATTACCCTTTTAGTTGCATTGTGTGTTTACAGACAGTAAAATTGATTAGCATGTAAAATGGTCTTAATTAGACGGTTGATTCCTCACCTCTTCGGCTATGTATCCCAGCTGACACGCCTCGGCAACCGCTGTCAATGATTCCTTGACCTTTGACCCCGACTTGGTGTCACCGATCTTGTCAATGAGAGGTGCTACGACGACCTGAGCACATCGGCGTGAGAACCGTGCTTTCTCCGCTAGGAAGCCTACCAGGGCTATCTTAGCATTCATCACCTGGTGGTGTAACAACATCAGTAAGATCAAGTTATCTTGCAGTACAGGGGGGTGTTTCACAAAGATCCTAAGTTGAACTTATCTCTAAGTTGGACTTAACAATTATGGAAAGCCATTAGTGACAGTGATAGTGGTGGTTATTTTACCTGACAGCTAAGAAAGCAATAAATGCTTGTTAGTAAACAACCAGAAGACCGACGGCTCAAGGTCCTCTCTGAGGGACCTGGTAATGAGGATTAATGCCTTACCAAAGGGCAATAGCGCATCGACTTGGTTTCGAACCCGGGTCACCGGATAACGAGACTAATGCTCTACCGACTGAGCTATGGCGCCTCTTTGAAAATATTTTGTTAAAGTTATTTTAAAAGACATAAATTGTTGATTCTAATGATTCAGATTTTTTAATATGAAGGAGATATGTCATGTTTTTGATGTGGAATTCATAACAATCTAAAATACTTCAATTTTTGCTTTGGAATATATTTAATTTTTAGGATACAAATGGCTCTCCATAATGTTAAAGTCCAACTTAGAGTTATGTTTGACTGAGGATCTTTGTGAAATACACCCCTGGTATTGTACTGTACTTGTATTAAAGGGATTGGGTAACTTTGTCTCAGATTCTACAACAAAATCATGGATTTAGCTCATGCTGCAATGATAATTATAAACCTTTAGGTCAGTCAGGAACACCATGACTTTTACAAGCCGATCGCCTGTCTGATTATCAAGATATTTATGATTTGAATAACAAATCAAATTTTGCGTTTTCCCAACGGTTTTCATAACACTACAGTCTATTGGGGAACACGATTAAGGTAAAACCGGTCACTAAAAGATTTTTACTTTTATGAGGTTATATCATAATGTGATATGCACTATACAAGAACAGCATATTATTATCATGAGGATAAAATGTTCATGAATATGCTAATGACTAGATTTTTGAAATGTCAAGTAAGGGTGAAATTGTACAAGTAAAAACGATGTTCATGTTCTTTAGCCTCATATAGATAATACAGTCAAACCTGCTTTAGTGGCCACCTGTCTACAAAGGCCACATTTGTTGTTTCCCTTGAAAATGGTTTCTCATTGAATCATGTACTAAAGGAACCTGTCTACAAAGGCAACTTTTGTTGTTTCCCTTGGGTGGTCACTATAGACAGGTTTGACTGTATATGAGCGCTTTACTTACCTGAAAATTGGCTTCTTTAAAGCCTGGTTTCTTGGCAAGAACTCTGACAAACACTTGGGCATTGATATCATTCTTCTCCATGTTCTCAACTTTCTGTAAAGTTAAAAAGAATAAAAAGACAAATGTTAACGAGAAGGTTGAGTTCTGGGAAGAGGTACAAATTAATTTGGGAGCGTTATCATTGTGTTATGCAACTGTGGAAGAACATCAGATAAAAAATGTTCCCTGAAAAGCATGGCTCTTCAAATGCCTTAAAATTCTAAATATGGCATGTAACATCATACAAATGGGGACAGATTTGTATCCCACATGTTCCTGTAATCCCATATACATCTTTCTGTGTACAGTGCTTGTAACTTATTTAGAACTTCCCTCATAACAAAAAGGTTTGAAAATGGCTTTTTGTGGGAAAGTAACGACCATTAGTTGTTGAATCAAAATAAGTGATTGCAATCACCTAAGGACCTGATTTTCAAACCCTTGTTTCAGACCCTTTTTAGTCGGATATTACTCGAACTTGTGCTAATCTGATTTTCTTGTTTTTGTTTTTTGTTTAATTTTGGCCATTACAAGCAGTGGGTTACTGGGTTATTGATGTAGACAAATGCTCATGTACCTTTACAGCTCATTTTATGTACATAATGTATGTTATTACCAAAGAAAAAAGATGTCAGTCTGTCAATCAATAGTGTCTGACGGAAGTCTAGCAAGTAAACAGGTTTCCTTGCATAATTTGAATACTAGGACACTGCTAACGTTTAGATTTCACAGATAGGACGAACATGACATATTCATAATTCCTGCAAAGTTCTACGGAATTTTATGTTGGCTGCAAAAGGGACAAAGTACCGGTATCTTTAATATAACTTGCATACATTATTGTATCATGATTGTTCATGTCTACTGCCTCGCTCGAGTGACCTTGTTCAATGATCTCGTTTAATCACCTCAATATTTTAAAGTGACTATCGTGTCATTTCTTTGGTAACAAATTAATTTGTTTGCTGTTTTTGCTATTTTTGCTTGTTTCACGTTGTATATCATCTCAAGTCAAGGCCTTTTTGCCCACCTATTATTATTGTTACGTCCTTCACCATTACAACCACTTTAATTGAATGTTAGTTTTATTTATGGGAACCTATAATCTACAAGCTGAGCTATTTAATAGGTTCCTCACATTTCACCCTGTACTATAACCTTCTATTCAATACAATTAATTTCGACATCTTTTCAAAGAATTAATGATATAATGTGACACTTTTAGTATATTTCATATTGTGTTCTAATTTTGTCAATTTTGTGAATTCTTTTGTCAAATGTGAAACAAATAAAATGTGAAACAAATAAAACTTGAAACTAAACTTACCTTGGTGAATTCTTCCATTGCAGCCAACCTTTCTTTCCAGTTACTGGAGGCTAGTTGAGTTAGAATAGATGCTGAAAGAAGAACCTCTGCTTTATCATGAACCTCTTCATCCTGTCAATAAATCATTCAGATATTCATCAATTTAATTTGCATAATTATTATTATTATTCAATTCAATTTTCAATTCAATTCAATTTGTGTTATTAAAACATTTAAAATAAAAAATATACAAATCATGCATGTATGAAAATTATTAATACAGTATAAAATGTCAGGGTGCCCCTTAAAGTCAAGGCTTGATTAATAATAATTATTATTATTATTATTATTTATATACTGCGCTTTTCCCAGAGCGGCCCAAAGCGCTTACAAGAAGAAGAATTCTACAAAAAATGAAAATGAAAACTTACAGAATCCTAATCTCTTGAAAGAAGAACTTCTGCTTTATCATAAATCATTCATATATTCATTAATTTGCATAACAATCATGTAATCTCTCGAAAGAAGAATTTCTGCTTTATCATAAACCTCTTCATCCTGTCAATAAATCATTCATATATTCATTAATTTGGATAATCATGTCATCTATTCACTATGACCATTCATTAATACTAAGTTATTCATAGATGCATTCACTCTATCTTTTCAATAATATATTCATGCTTTTCTGAAGCCTATATTTTTACACATTCACATTTGTATTCCTTTCTTTATTTTCTTGCATTTCCTAAATTGAACAGTTTTGACCATCACATGAAACAGGTCAGGGCAAAAGAATTTCGCTAGGATCCTGATGCACTAAGCATCCCTTCCGATACAAGACTCTCTGTCTTGAATGCGGGATGATCTTTTAACGGAAAGAAAAATGAGATGAGGCCAAATAAAAATAAAAACGTGTTTCGCGTCCTGCTTTTTTTTTTAAATAGGAAGGAGGAGGCCCCTTTTTTCTCTTCAAAATGGCCGCTCAAAATGGCCACTCGGTACATTTCTCTTACAGTCGGGCTATTTTTCAAGATGTCCGTCGACATTTGTTTTTTTTAATATCAGAAATAGAACCATTTTAGCAGTGTTTTTTTTTTTTTTTAAATAGGAGGCGGCCCCCAAAAAGGAAGCGGGCGGGGACGCTAAACATGTATGTTTTTTTTAAATGGCCTGAGACTTACTGTAAGAAAAATGAGATAAGACTTACCGTAAGAAGAGGCTCAGATTTCATCTCATCTTGACTCTCATTCTTTGGTGCCTTTTTCTTTCCTCCTTTCACTGTTTTACCAGACTATCAAAGAGAAACATAATAATAATTATCATACTGGTTTCTTATACAGACAAACCTGTTTAGAAAGGCCACCCAAAGAAACAGGGTTGTCTGTAAAACATGTACATCAATTTAAATGCATCCTTTAAATGTTCTCATTTGAACAGATTTTTTTATTTTAAGTTTCCTTCTTTGGAAGCTATTTGTGAGCAATATTATATCTCATTCAACATGTACCTAACTATTGTACCATAGGAAACATGTACAGACAAACAGAACTCATAACTACCAACCTTCCTTGGCTAAAAGTAAGAAATCTATCATGGAAAAATATGGCATTGGTGCATTTGTTATGCTTTTACACAGAGGTTTTGAGAGAGAAAAAGGAGACAAGTAAAGGATTCAAAACATCAGGCCTTAAATTTCAATATTTTTAGGGAAAGGCCACTTTTCTGTAGGGCACATTCCTATATTACAGCACAAATAGGAAGAATTAGAAAGGGCACAAAAATCTCCAAGGCCAATGAGAGGGGCATTGAGGCCAATCAAAGGGGCATCCACGGCCATGGCCTTGGTGGCCTTGGATTAATTTAAGCCCGGAAATATTATTTCATTTAGATGCTGCTTATAAGTATCGGCTTGCATTTATTTATTTTATTTATTTCCATGTCAAGATAAAAACAAAATGGTATAATCTGCCGCGGCACTAATATCCTTTGGCAAGACATTGATCTACATTTGCCACACTCAACCCAGGTGATGTAAATGGGTACCTGGTAGGAATTAATTTTTTGAAATGCTAGAGCGCCAAATTGGCAGCACAGCTAATAATAATAATCTCCAAGTTTTGAAGCGCTTCGTGATTCTAATAAGCGCTATATACAAACTGAGTATTATCATCATAATTATAATGAGATATTATTTACAAGGTCACTATTAAACTAGGAATCGTTATGAGGGAACTTACAGCACTGGACTCTGCCTTTGATTTTGATTTTGCCGTTTTCCCAGACTTGGCCTTAGGAGCAGCTTTGGCAGAGGCCTTGGCAGCAGGAGCCTCCTTCGATGGCCCTGGTTCTGATTTGGGGTCTTTTGCTTTTGCTTTCTTCTTGCCGCCGCCATGGGTTAGCTCGACCTTATCACTGTATTCCTTGATCTGAAATATAGAACCAAATTAGTCAACAATTCAGTCAACAATTCTTCCCATGTCATATGGCTCTCAGAACCCCAAAGTTTGGAGCACCAGGGAGGTCTTTCACAAAGATCTTAAGTGCAACTTAACTCTAAATTGGACTTAAATATTATGGAGAGCCATTTGTAGCCTTATAATGAAATATATTCAAAAGCAAAAATTCAAGTACTTTAGACTTTTCATAAATTCCACATCAAGATCATGAAATCTCCTTGATAATAGAAAATATGAATGATTTGAATTAACATTTTATGCCTTTTAACATAACTTTTACAAACTGTTTTCAAAGATGCTAACGGCTTTCCATAAATATTAAGTCCAACTTAGAGCTTAGTCCCACTTAGGATCTTTGTGAAACACCCCCCAGGAGTGTCAAGCCTAACATTCAAATTCAGTGAGCAGTTCTCCCTATCTCATATGGCTCTCAGAACCCAAAAGCTTTCGGAACTCTTGTTATTTTTTTTTAAATGCAAATCAGCAGATATGCTGAGAAACGTACAACATGTGTTTATTGCCCGTCCACATCATTGCTGTTTATAGTCATTGATAATATTTTGACATCCAAGCAACAACAACAAAATGTATCAAAAATAATATCGCTAGTGACATTTGTTTGTCTTGCAATGTATGGTCAACAAGGAATCTAAAAGACTATACATTGCGAGACAAACAAATGTCACTAGCGATATTATTTTCAATACTATATCCGCAAGGAGTAATATGTTTAGCAACAACAAAATGTCTTCCAATATGACTGTAAATTTAAGTGTTTTATTATACTGAAACGATAAAATATTGGCTTTCCAGTGCAGATAAAATGAAAATAAAAACATGTAAATGGTTGACAATTATTAAAGTTTTTGTATAATTGAAAAAAAAACAGTGTAGAAACAGAAAGAGAAAAAAGTTGAGTACATAAAGAACTGGGCCCGGTCTTATAAAGATTTCATATCAATCGCAACTTATTCACAATTGATATTGACATGTGTGTACATAAAGAGATAGGAGACTGCAAACGTGCGATTGATCCAACTCTTTATAAGATGGGCACTGGTTTGCCTACCATTCCAAAGAATGTTATGAATTGTTTTGTCATTGAATTGAAATTGAATTGAATCAAGGTTTATTAAAAATGTCTTGTCTTATCTTATCATATTATGTCAGTTTCCTTTCCTTTGTGTCCCGTTTTGTCATTCTTTTCTTTTTATATTTTTTGTTTTTTTATTATTTAGATACTTTAAAATGGTTTACGAACAAAAATTATTATATTATATCTATTTTACTGTGATGATTAAGACACTTTTAAATGATTTATGAAAATAATGTTCATATTATATTTATTCTTGGGAACCTACAAGAACAAGCTATGCTTTCAAGTAGGTTCCTGTTTCATCTCATAATTTTGATCTTACTTTGTCAACTATGTTCTTTATTGTGCAAACATTGTTATATGAAATGAAATGAAATCAATCAATCAAAAAACAAACAAACAAAAAATGCTGATCTTACCTTGTCTAATTTAATCTTATCTAGATCAGCTAGGAATGGATTCATAGGTTTCTCTCCAACAACCTTCAAGGCTGTCGCCAGTGTTTCAGAAGCCGCTTCTCTAACGTCTAGTGTCGTATCTGATAGTTTCTGAAAAGAACAATTCGAAAGTATGTTAGTTGGTTTGTTTGTTTTACGCGACTGCTAAGAAAGCATGCGTATGCTTGTAAGTAAAGCATCAAGGGGACCGATGGCTTTAAGTCCTCTCAGAGGGACTTGGTAATGTGGATTGGCATCGGTTGGCATCCCTGTATCTGGGCCCTCTTGGATAATAATTGTTTTTAATTGCATCTCAAAAAAATTAACGCAACTTATTTTTCAAGCAATCAGGATCACATATTTGATAATTGGGTTAAATTAGTTTTATTTAAATGCAAATTGATATGCAAAAGTACCCTGATGATATTATTAAGTTGATTGCTCTGGTCAAATCAAATTAGAAGTAAAATGATAGATTAAATGTCACTTTAGGTTTCTGAGTCCAACAAAAAACTTGTAGCACCAGGGGGGCGTTTCACAAAACTTGTCATCAGTGACAAATGACAGTTTTTGTTATAAGCTACTGAAATCCTTGCTTCCGATTGGTTATCAGCAGATTTGTCACTGATTTTTGTAATTTGTCATTGAAAAAAGGCTTTGTGAAACGGGCCCCAGGAGTGTCAAGTCTGACAGATATGAGCGCTATACAAGAACCTGCTATTCTTAATATTAAGGTTGGGATACCAATTGTCTGTTACAATTCCCACATAGAAATCAGGACAAATCTTTTCACTACGAGGAGTGTAACAAGAAAATCCTTCAAGAGTCCTGTGAATGACAAAATTAGAATAATAAAGAAAATATCTAGTGAAATCTTTCTCCCAAATAACAATTTTTTAACATAACAGCAAATCTCAATATTGGTCCATGCTAAGAGAAGCAAACGATTATAAGAACGTTTCAGTATTCCCAAGAAAATCACTACTTTGTTGAGGCAATCAGCATTTCTCACATTAACACATGTTCAATTAAACTCAAAGAAAATGAACCTTTAAAAAAACGTTATTTCTTTAAACCTCAGATGTCACTATGAAATACTACAAAATCATTTCTAATCGGCAATAGAGTGGTGAAGTGTGACGTCATCAAAATTCTATTCTTTAACACAGAGTTCCTTTAGGAAATATATTTATTCAGATGGTCATATCTCAGCTAATACTTAACATATTCAATTGGTTTTTCCACATTTGGACATTATTTGTGATGCTTTTTTCGGGAAATGAACAAAAAATTGAGAAGTTCTAAAAATAGATTTTTATGACGTCACAGCTTCGGTACTCTATTTCGTATACACATTTCAAATTTGACTTACTTTGACTAACGATATACAGAGTGGTTTGAGAATCGCTTTAGGAAGCGTTGCAGGTGTGCATTGTCTGAACACCCTTCCAAGGAATAGTGCTGTCTCAGTCTTGATGGAAGGATTCTTGTTGTCTAGGGCTGCTATTACGTCTTCTAGAATGTTCTGAAATGTTGTCTAAAGAGAAATGCAAATGCACCATGATTACATTCGTAAAATGTAATTGTATTCTTGACTGTTTGTCTTGTTCTATGTTCTCAAACGCTGTCTACAGAGAAATGCAAACACATCATATTTACATGTACTCTTGAACGTATGTCAATGTTCTGAAATATTATCTCTAGAGAAATGCAAGCACATCATTATTATATGTACTCTTGTTAGGTAGAGCTGCCAGAACGTCTTCTTCAATGTCCTTAAAAAAATTGTCTACAGAGATAGGCACACAGCAAACGCATCATAATATACCATTTCGTACATGTAGTTAGCACATGGGTAAAATGACCCCAAATATCCACGAATCTTTTACTCATGGAGAAGTCCCACTTTGTGTATTTTAGATTAATCAATGCCAAAGTCATGTATGTGCTTCATGAAAAGCTTTTGTTTGCCCTCTTGTATCATAGAATGTACCGCAGGTGCAACACATGAATAATGATTACATAACATGAGCACTTATTCATCTTGGTGGGTTTTACAATTTTATCAGAAATGAACTTTATCTGCCCATGCGCAGATAGTATTTACGAAATGGCTTATTATATGTATTCTTGCTGCTAGTACAAGTACATCTTTTTTAATGTTATAAAATGTTGTCTGGAGATATATAAAAACACATCATAATCAGATTTATTCTTGTATCAGTATCACTGTCCCAGTGAAAAATCTCAAGATAAAGTCAATTAAGTCCTCAAATGGAACAAGTGTTATAGTTGACTTGCAGGTGTTTATTAGCACTGAGCGTTGTATACTTACTGATGGGAAGATGGCATCAATGGCTTCTCTGAGAGCTGTCACTACATTTATTTTCTTCTCCTTGAACTTATCTAGGATTGTTGATGTACACTGAAGGTAAAAGGAAGAAAAAAAGATAAGTTTAGATTAAATGCATTGGAATTATTCAAGAAAAGGCAAGAAATATGAACTTAAATATTCAATATCATAAATATTTATTTTATTCTCTTTTAATTTGTCTAAGATTTAAGATATACATGTACAATGAAAGTAAAACAAACAAACAAAAGCAAATAGATTAGTTTAGATTGCAGACATTGGAATTATTCAATACCAAAACAGAAGGAAAAGGTCAAGAAACAACATTTATTTTATTCTCTTTGAACTTGTCTAGGATTTATGATATATACAATGAAAGTAAAACAAACAAACAAAAAACAAAAGAAAATAGATTAGTTTAGATTACAGACATTGGAATTATTCAATATCAAAACAGGGCATTGTATTAAAGAAGGAAAAGGTCAAGAAATATGAACCTAAATATTTAATATCATAAATATATTTTTGTTTAAATGGAAAGATTGCAATGCTTCTGAATAAACATACATGTATCACTGTTACCTTAAAACAATGACAGCATTTCACCTGTATAAAGCAATCGCGGTACACTTCCGCAGAGTTTTATACCATGAAATAAATAATTGGAAATGACAGAACACAGATTTACACCATTTCCTTGTCGCAAAAAAAAGCTGTTCTTTACATTTCGAGTTGGCAATAATCAACTGCTCTACATTCCAACAAGGACACCTGTTCTACACATTTTTACATAATAGCAGTGAAGGGATGTTCCTTTGTCTACCACAGCAATTGTTGAGGGTAGAATGAGGAACTGTATATTTTGTCCGCTTTCTTTGTCCGTCATGTTCATAGTGCTAGTTTCATGAAAGGAAAAAAGATAGTGGCCGATATCAAGAGACAAAGAGTATGTTTTACTTACTGCTACTGCATATGGGGAGAACTTCTTGCGTATTCCGATAGCGATACCTGCCATACACTTCCCTGCGAGGGCCACTATCATCACGTTATTATCTTTGGCTACCGTCTGTTATCAAAGACATAACAGTAAATATCAATAATATTTTATTTATTTATTTATTTCGGTTTAAAAAGACATATAAATATACATAATTCAAAGGTCCAAGGACCAAAACTGATCATGTTTACAAGTTATACAATACATCTAGTTCATCGTGACTGTGCCATGGACCAGTGATGGCCTGGTGGTAGAGTCGCTGCCCGGCAAGCAGTAGATGGCAGGTTCAAATCCGGCTGGTTCCAAGATTTTTTCTGACTTCTTTTTCGTTTACAGATCGATCAATCGAACTTATTTACTGGGTGTAAGCCACAAATATGTTCAAACTATATTTATACAATACAGTTATAAATACAGTAAATATACAATAGTGATCCAAACGAACAGGTATGACAAGTACAAGATGGTAATAAAGATGAACAAAATAATACATTTCAATCAATACAATACCGAAATAAACTAAGAGAAAGTAGTGGTCAAGATCTAAACTGTTAACTGGTAATGGTAGCAGATAAACAGACAATAATAATTTTGAGTTACCAAACAATACAAAAAATATTTTAAAAAAATATAGGGGTAAGAATATGATAGATGAGGCAGACTATTCCATGGAATGGTGTGTACCACTTTCTATTCAGATTCAGGCGTTTCAATATGATATTGTGACAATGCAAATCAAGGCCATTTCACACAAACACACTCATAAATTAAAACATATCTTTGATATTGCTTTTTTTAATCTATGTTAACAATCTTCAGCATGATAGTAATACTTCTTGTAGATGATACAAACCTTTTTATATCCGGCAATGATTAAAACAATTTAGTTTTTAAATCAAATGTTGAATTACAAAAGATATATGAACAGTTTCTTGCCAAAAGATTGAATTTGAATATTGATAAGACATGTTGTATGATTTTCCACACATATGAAATGGCTTCCTTGATATTATCAGGGACGTGATAGAGAAGGACTGGAATCAAGCCGTTCTCCTTTGACCCCATGCTCCAAGCCGCCGAAAAGTTATGCACTAATTTGCAACTGTTGACCAGGTGGTGAGATAAAAGAGCGCATGAAATTTCAGGATTTAGAATTCCTACATCAGAAAATGGTATCACAGCAACTGTTCGCTGTCCCTTTCAATGATTTCTCATCCAATGTTGAATGTGTAAAGAGTAGAAAAAGCGAACACAAACTTGTGTAATTTCATCCTTTTTTTAACTTCAAAAATTAAAAAAACACGCGAAAAAATGCATTAGCAAACTTAATGGTATTGAAGATTTTAAATCATGGATTAAATAATGGGACATTAAAACATGCACAAATTAGTGCATTATCCTAAAAAATTAAGTTTTTGTCAGGATGTAATTTTTCTTTTACCAACTCTGGCACACAAATTATAGAAAGGACAGAGTACTAAATTTGAAAATTTGTTTGATGCACTATTCCCAATACAATCCCCATATAAAGTTTTTGATTTACACTGAAATTTTGCTGGTAATTTAATATTTTGTAATAAATGAAAAACTGGTGCCTGGCTTCTGAAAGTCCCCGCAGTGGAAGCGCGGTTCGGAGCGTGGAACTTCAAAGCCAAGTGGAATGTTACACATCCCATTGTTACGCTTTAGAACTCACGAATGCTTTTGAATACATTACAAGAGTTTCGCCTCCTTTCTTTCACCTCTTTGATATTATTGTTTTCTCACCTTTTTAAGAACCCTGACAAGTTCAGCGAAGTCTCCTGGTTCTATCTTAGGATTTGCCGTCAAGGGTTGGAGAACCTCCAAAGCCTCTTTCCTTGTCTGCCATTTCTTGGCCTCCTGTTGTGGGTTGTCACAAGAAACGATAAAGAGATGTATGATTAATGCTTTATTGCCATGGATTCCACATAGTTTGGAGTACATTATACATGTCCATTGTATGTGTGCCAAAAGTTGAACGTGGAAGTATATTGTTTGTTCCATTGGTCGACCAAAACCGGTAAAGAGTTATGATTAAATTTCAACGTGTTGTCAAGCATCTACGGTAGAATGAATTGAACCCTGGGCTACCACATTGTTTGGAGTATGTCATACATGTACACTGTATCATACCTGCCAACATTTGAAAAAAAGAATTTTAGCACGGTATGCCTTCGATAATACGCAATACGCGGTAAATCTGGACCAAATTTGTGGGGCATGCAGCCATTCAACGCACACAATACATGAACTCTCAAATCGCGGCAAATGATAAAACAAGCTTAATATGGCTTTAGCAAGGACGAAAAATAAATACAAATTTTAATTTTTTAATTTTTAAATTTAAAAAAAAAATTATTTAAAAAAATTATTTAAAAAAAAAATATTTAAAAAAATAAAAAATTGAAATTTTAAAAAATCAGAATATACCGGATTTTTTGTAAGGGTTGGCAGGTATGCTGTATGTGTGAAAAAAGTCACCTGTGGCAGTCTACCATTTGTTAACAGACGATGCTTATCCTTGGTCCTTTGTGGATAATGTCTTTGATTCCAACACTATTCAGCATTCAAAACTCTCTTTTAAAAGCAAGTGACAAGAAAATCAATTTCTCTTTCAATGATTCAGCTTGCAATGGTCTGTATTTTGTATTGTACCATCTCAATGCTAAGAGAAAATCAAACGGAATCACGATCGGAACAAAGTACTCACCATGTTTTCATAAAAGTCTTTGGGTAACTTGGCCAGGATATCCACAGGCTCTAGGAGATCATAGGGATCTATTGCAGGACCAGCTGTGTCCGCTTCATCTGTAAGAAATACAAGATAGAGAATGGAGGAGAAAGTCAACAAATCTAATCTGTATTTCTTGTAGGTAAATTTAAAATATGACCTCAAATGACCTTTAATAATAATAATAATAATATTTAGTTTTTATATAGCGCTTAATTCAATGTCTCTACTAAAGCGCTTTACAAATATACTATTACCCCAGTCATTAGATTCAGTGCTAACCCGCACACACAGTGTGCACAATCTCCACTCCTGGGGAGCATTCCAGGCGTTATTTGACGCTTAAAAAACTGTTTGACCAACAATGACGGTCGCACCCTTCCGGGTACCCATTTAAAACATGGGTGGACAGTAGCAAGTGCAGGTTAATATCTTGCCAAACGATATCAGTGCCGTGTCGGGATTCGAACCCTCGACCTTCGCATCTCCAGTCAAGCGCCTTAAACCAGTCGTCCACGGCACTCCTTTCACCTTAGCATGTGACCCTCGACAGCATCGTAACAATTTACGTCCCACAAGTTTGATCAAAAAATGATTAACAGTTGCTTAACAGTTACCAAATTATTTGTCACATGAGTGGCTTGCAGTTAAAGGGGGTGTATCATGGCAAATACTGGTTAACGCCATCTACGTCTTTTCTTGGACAATTGCACGTAAACTAGCTTTTCGCGGAACAGACCCGATTGGCCCGCGAGTCAGGCCACATGCTTGATTATTTGTAAGGGTTGGCAGGTATGCACCACCACGATGAGTGACCTACCTTCTTCTTCTTCATCTTCGTCTCCATCTTCTTGGGCCTGGGCCTTGGCCTTGAGATCCTGCTGGGACTTGAGGAATCTTGTTTGCTTGGCAGCCTTTCCTGGTAACTTCTCAAACTCCTCTTCCAACTCCTTCAACTATATCACAAACAGATAATAATAATAATAATAAAAACGTTACTTATAAAGCGCTTACCACCAATCTCTAAGCGCTATAACACACAAAATAGACTGATATATCGCCTCGGGCGTGTTAGACTGTTTCAAAGGTACCTTGTGTGGGTAATTCTTACTAATGCACTCACTGATGTATATTATTTGTATACTAATACTATAAAAAAAACAGGGATCGTCTTACCTGCACAGGTTTGATATTCTGTAGACTTGGTTTGATGGCAGCACCGATCCATCGGTAGAGGTCTATGGCTAGCTGCTTGGCTTTATCTCTTACATTCTTATCGCTGTGTTCAAGAACCTTAGGAACGGACTTGACAATGGGTTTGAGCGTGATGACCTTTGACCCAAACTCTCTGACGGCCGAAGCCATGACTTCCAAGCATGCGGTGACAATCTTTGGTTGCTTGTTCGTGAGTCCTTTCAGAAGCTCCTCCTGTAGGTAATACATGTTTAGGACAGGTATATGATTTATAATTTTCTTTTAATACACAGGGAAGCCCCGTCAGCATCAATGCTGCCGTTCCTGAGCACCCTGTGATTATTATTACTCCAGCAATTGCCATGAAGCTGACATAAATGACGGTGAGAACCTTACACTCCGTGATATGCATACCGAAAATCATGCAGATGATGATAAAGAGAGCCAGGCAGGACAGATGTGTTCCTTGCCAGGAAATCCACTTTGCCCTGTAACCAGCCTCAAAATGTATCTATCTAAACGAATACTGACTGTAAATGGTAGCTTATTAAGTACTTACAGAACCCATGGTATTTCTCTCTACTAGGATGGAATCCAATCTAACACTGACATGTACTAACTACACCTATGAATTGAATTGAATTACTTAGTTGAATTTGAATTTGAATTATATCAAAGGAGTGATTCATACCATAACTTGCTCTTGCTTCTCGAGTTCTATGTACACCATAAGAATCTCCATGGCTTTTTCTCTCGTCCTGGTCCTTGAGGAATTCAGACATTTTGCCACCACGCCCGCAGTGACTTCACCAACAGTTCTGTACAGGAAGGGAATACAATCAAGCATATTGTTACATTTTAAA
Source organism: Strongylocentrotus droebachiensis (assembly GCA_035222895.1). Lineage (NCBI taxonomy): Eukaryota > Metazoa > Echinodermata > Echinoidea > Camarodonta > Strongylocentrotidae > Strongylocentrotus > Strongylocentrotus droebachiensis. The sequence continues at coordinate 93,278 of JAVYIG010003996.1, forward strand.
TTTTAATATGGTACATAGACAATTCAAGCTACAGAGACGAGAGTCCTTCATCTGATCTGCGGAGTCACCAAAGCCGCCAACCTTGTGCGACCAAAAAAAGGAACTATGATGGCAAAAAAAAGGAATTTTAAGCAAAAAAAAGGACTTCATTAAAACGAAACTTACAACCATGTGCGACACACTTCCAATGCAAAAATGTCCATTCCTCATGTTGAATTTTTTTCATACAAGCAGGTATTTTCTTTTGGTTATTTTGGTATTATCGGCATTTCATTTTTTTTGAGAATATTTTTCTCTTCAAGTATGTTTTCAACTTACCGTAGTTTTCTATTGAATTTGTGATCAAATCAACATTATAGGGCAGTTGTTTGACGTACGTATGAAAAAAAAAAAAAACTTAAACAAAACATATTTTATGTAGAAAAACGTAATACCGTAATTTGGAGGAAAAAACTAAGTAATTCCGGCAAAATCGAAATGGTTTGTAGCTCTGAGTCACTATATACTTCCTCATCCAACATATTCCTCATCAACTACTATCAACTAAATTTTTCTTTTAGAGCTACTAGATACACACTTCGAAGTCAATATAATCTTGCCGTTCCTAAACCCAGGACAAATTATTGTAAAAGAACCTTTGTCTTTAGAGGTTCAGTGTTGTATCACGTGTTACCAATGGCGTTACGCAACTGCGATACATTGTCTTCCTTTAAGAGACATTTGACAGAAAGTCTATTTACTGTACCATTTCTGGTCCCCATGAAAGACCAGCGGCATCATAACGATCCCGCTGAATATGGGCTATCCAGTTGTTTATTTTATCTTGCAATTCATAATTCTATTCGTTATTGTTTTACTGAATGCATGTCTTTTTTATACGGAAATAAAACAAACGAAAAAACTACTCATTTACTATGAATGCAACAAGAGTGTCCTTTTTTCTCTCCCTTTATTCAAAGAAGAAAACTGAATAAACAAATAGTATAAAAATATCATCAGAATCATAATGAGAAATGGATATTTTTATTTGATCATGTTTTATAACATGATTTGGATAATGACCGGTCATTAGAGTTGGATAATGACCGGTCATCAGCAAAATTGCGCGTTAGCCAAAATAATAATAATATTCCGTGTTTATATAGCGCACAATACGTCAATCCAATGATGTGCCTAAGCGCTTTAAAGATATATTAATACCCCAGTCATCGGATTCAGGCTTACCCGCACACATGTATGCACATTTTCCACTCCCTGGGGAGCATTACCATGGATAATCCAATCAAAATGAGAAATACATACCTGGGTGCTACGTGGGCACTTTCTAGGAAAGCCAACACAGCCTCTAGTCCTTTCTCTTGTGCTACAGCATTACTATCAGTCACAAACTTCTTCAGTAGACCTGCATACTTAGAAAACTCAGGACTCTTCTCTTCACTGGTCTTTATGAAAAGCTTTGTCGCCTCCTCGTAACCGTGCAGTCGGGCTTTCCAAACCTGAAATGAAATAAAAAGGACATTTAGTTTACAATACAGTGTCGTTTGCCGAAAAGCTTGGAAGTACAGTCAAACCTGCTTTTAATAGCGACCACCTGTCAACAAAGACCACATATTTCATGTTTCCCTTGAGAGGTCTTTATACATGTATACAGGTTTCACTATATATGGACATGTATATGTATTTGATATGCAATATTGTTTAGGAGAAATTGTTTGGGGAAAACGAGTATGGTAAAAACCGGTCACTCAATTTGTTTTACTTTTCTGAGGCACTTCTTGATCATTTCGAAGCGCAATTTTTTTAGGGCTTCAATATTACACCATATCACAGACACTGATAACAGGTAGGGCCGTGTATCTCAGATTTAACATTGTTAAACGATGCCTTTAATAGCCAAAAATACAACCCACAACAACTGTCATACAACTTCTCAACATCTCTGTCTTCCTGGCCATGCCTGCTGGTCAGTAAACCAATGACCTTACCTCGTGCTGGCACAAGTCAACAGTAGACGTCTTCGGGTCGACCTCTTCTATTAAGTAATGATCAGTTATTGATTCAAGACTCCCACCTAACAATACTGGCATATCACCAAAATAAGCGCGTCTCTGACGTTCATCGCCCATGTTTACTGGCAGCAATTACTTTCAACTTCATCCAAATTATATCTTAGACTTCACTCGATTGTTGCATTCATGTACATGAGAAATCCCAGAATTGTATCATAATTATGACAAGCTTGTAGGTTCCAGACAATCTGCATAACAATAGTGGGAGTGATTATTGATTTTAATCCTAGCACAGCTGTACTTTTCCCCTTTTGCTTTCCAGGGACAGGGAGGAGCCGGGTTTTTCACTAGTTTACAATACCTCGGTGGCAGTGAAAAAAATACACGGGGGCTCAGGGCAAATTTGCCCCCGAAATGCCCAAAAGAGCCCCCGAAAATCAGAAAAGAGCCCCCATAATTAGAGTTCAATGCAAAACAAATGTTAGAGTGTTTTTTTTATGCAGGCAAGCTTGAAAAGTAGCCCCCGAAAAATAATATTAATTTTGTCCCTGCTCGGATGGTCGCACCGCCAAGCTGATTCAAAACCGACTTCAAAACGACCAACAATTATTTTGCGCACATGTATCATTTGCCGGTAGGAGTATTATCGGTCTAGTGTTGGTTTCATCAGTGTATTAAACTGAGTGAGAACACACTAACTTGGTGTTCTTATCTAGTTTTGGTTGACTAAAGAGTAAAAATAGCAAGGGTAAAAATATCAAAGACAGAAATTCTCCCTGACAAGGACAATACAAGCATGAATGCATGTAACACCTGCAACATAGCGTTGGTACTCCCAAGCAACCCCTGGGATATTACAAGGCCATATTTCTCTCAATTTGGACCAAGGGTCCACAAATTCCTGGCAAGAAGGCTGGCTGAGTAATTATGGAGATTAGTAACAAGTGGTTTTATTAACACATTAGAATTTGTTTAAAAGTCAGTTTAGACATACTAAAAGATCTAGTATGTCTGTTTTTGCTGCTATTCTTAAAAGTTTTTGTTTCAATACTAACCTTGTGAACACATTGTTCATCAATGGGAAGTTTCAAATATTCTTGATCATCTGCCATTATGCCTCATTGGTCAGGTGATCAGTGTCAGGTGATCAGTGTTGGTCTAACAAGATAATTCAGATGCGATCTGTGTTCGTACTTCCTTCAACTGCAATGATCGACTGGAACTAGTCTGAGAAAAATGAGATAGAACAGATAGAGAGAAGGGAAAATAATTATCAGTTTCAAGATGCAATACATGTAACAGGGTGGTCCACAAATGATTTTGTAACAGCGACAGATTTTATAAAGTATGAAAATCAGCAATAGGTTAAAGGCATTCAGCCTTTTCACACACGGGTAAAATTCTTTAAAGCTGATTAGTTTAAAGGGCTTTAAACTAATCAGCTTTACATACGACATCATTCACACACTGAAATTTTGATGGGATCGTTTTATGATTAACTGCTCTTAAAATGTGAAGTAGTGCCATTGCGCATTGAAGGTCAGGTCATATCAAACAAAGCGCGCGCTCCATCCAGTTTAAACACGTATAACCGTTCACACACAAAATGTTAAGCTCTCTAGATACGGACTTCGTATCTGCAGCCTGCTTTGAACGGCGTATGAATCGCGACTTCGTATCTGTCCGAACATCGTATAAACGACGTTCACACAGGGAAAATTTTCTTTAAAGCTGTTTAAAACTGTTGAGTTAAACAGCTTTAAACTATTTAATCAGCTCTAGATACGATGAATTTTTAATAGCTGTGTGGGAAAAGGCTGAATGTTTAACAAGATTTCCAGTTTTATGAATATGAGATGCATGGCCCTAAGTGTTATCAGTGTCTGTGATACAGTGTAATATTGAAGCCCTAAAAAATTGCGCTTTTAAATGATCTTGAAGTGCTTCAAAAAAGGAAGAACCTTTGGGTGACCGGTTTTACCATACTTATTTTTCCCAATAGACTGTAATGTTACAAAAAAATGTTGTGAAAAAGGTTTTTGGAATTTCGAATTCCAATCATGAATATCTTGATAATCAGACAGGCGATCGGCTTGTAAAAGTCATGGGATTCATTCCTGACTACCTAAAGGATTGTAATTATGATTGCAGCATGGGCTACATGTAACTGCAGGATTTTGTTTAGAATCTGAGGAAAAGATGCCCATTCCCTGAACAAAAAGTAGTTATGAAATCTCAGTCATAAAATTTGTTTGAAAATGCTTCAAAATATGGTGCAGAGTGCATCTACACTATATTACCCAACCTAAACAAGCCCTGGACTTCATGCTTCATACATGTACATCAGTTCATACCGGTACACGTCTAAAGACTCTAAAATAATATTATTTAAGCCATGCGAGGAAGGACTTCCATTTAACTGCGAGGTGCAGTTGAAGGCGCTGAGTTGTGCTTGTGAACTTGTCACAAATAATAGTAACAATGTCGTGTTTAGGAGTATGTGTAAGATCATTGATGTAAATTTAAAACAGTAGAGGACCTAGGATAGAACCTTGTGGTACGCCATGTGTAATAGAAGAAACTTTGGAGGAATTCTATTATAAACTACATATTGAGATCTATTAGAAAGATTACTTTCAAACCAAGATGACAGACAAATTGGGGTGTTGTTCTAGTTTCCGAGTGGTGAGTCAACACACTGATTACTGAGCTGGGAGACATTGCCAGACATACTGCCAGGTAGAGGGGCATAAATCGAAACTTTAAAAAAAAAAAAAAATTGAAAAATTGAAAACGGATAGAACCATGAACGGTCGGATACCAGACGGTTAAACGTTTGACTACAGCACTAGTCTAAAAATAAATGCCTCGTAAAATTCATAACACTACATTTTTGCGAAAATAATAAAATAAAAGTACATACCGTATGGACATACCGGTACATGTGTATGGACATACATGTACATGTATGTATTAGTGAAACTGGGGAAGAGTTTGGGCAAAGTAGAACCATATCACAATGTCGACCAAGTACATAATGTGGTATACATATACACTGTACATGTCCATTATTGTGTACTGAATTCTGCACAGCAGATAGTATTTGTACATTACTGTACAATACCTTCTTGCATACTTCATTACAGTTCACAACATGGCCAGGGAGCGTCTTGGAATAGACCAGAGGGGCGTTTCACAAAACTTGTCATAAGTGACAAATGACAGTTGTTGTTATAAGCTACTGAAATCCTTGCTTCTGATTGGCTACCAGCAGATTTGTCACTGATTACTGATTTTTGTCATTTGTCATTGAAAAAAGGCTTTGTGAAACTGGCTCCTGTTTACTATTAGTATTAAACACATTCAAATTTAAAGGATGTTTCTTTCCTAGTGACGAGGTATCATTATCATGTTATTAATGAAAGAACTACAATGCTTGGAATCTAGTCTGCATAAATTACTCATTGCTAATGTCAAGCAAGCCTTCAGGTTGTCAAGAAGTACCTTTTTTTGAAGTACCGGTATGCATAAATAAATTTGAATATGTTAGTACTGTAAACTGGTCTATTCTGTAAAAACCTATTAATACATTGTACATGTACATGTACAGTATGCAAGGCTTGCAAGCATTTCAGTATTCATACATGCAGTATGACACATAGATTATATTCCATTCCTGTAATTGTATGAGTGGATAAAGATTCATGTCCCCATACCCGTCGATCTTCCATGTAGCAAACATTAGTCATCTCCAAGGCCAAAATTAGGAATATGGTACATTTGACATGCTTTTATACAGATGTTTTAAAAAAAATAGAGAGGCATGTGCCATGTATGTTTCATGGCGCTAGTTTTGCGGCAGAAAAATAGGAGTTATTCCTCCTGTAAGCCTGGGAGTGTACTCGAGTACCTCATTACACAGTTATCAACAGCCTTAGAAGGAGGTCTAGATTGAACCTCTTAGCATACTGTATGCACATGAGCCCTTTATAACAGTTTTAGAATTTAGGGAGTACGGACTTGGATTAAAACCAATTAATGTGATTGCAAAATTATATTGTTAACTTTCAAAAGTGCAATAGGCCTACTCTGCTCTATTGCTTCTGTAATTATTTTAGTATTTCTAGTTATTCATGCTGTTTTATTTTTGTTTTAGACTGGATTTGTTAGTGTAATAATTCAGTTTTTTTTTGTTTTTTTTATTGATAATAAATATTGTAGGATTAAAGTAGTGTTATTTTAAAAAAGATATATGGGGCCTGTCACCACGAAATGAGTCCAGTTGGTCAAAAATTTTATTCCTGTTTTTAAGTATTATATTAAGTAAGCTTTAAATTAAGGGGTCACACATTAAAATTGATAAATTATATCCAGAAATATGAACATAAACCTAATTGGACTTTATAAACAAAATCATGCTTTATTCTTTAAAAATGCATCATTTTCGTGATAATTTCAGATTATATAGCCTATATTATTTGCCAAAAAATGTTAGAAGGAGATATTTTCGTGACCTAAGCTCTGGGGACATAAACTACATGTACAAGACATTAATAAGTCGATTTTTGGAAAAATCTTAAATGTGGTAGGTGGGTCAATTTTCAGTACATACACACTATACATCGCTATTACTACGATTGAGCCTAATGCGACACTGGACTCATTTCGTGGTGACTGGCCCCATATGTTTAATTTGATATTCAACATGTACATGTGTTATGTACAATTATTGTTAATGATTGTATATTACATTTATGTTTTTATACTGTTATATTGTATTAGGCAGGGCTTTCTACAAAAGCAGGTCCACTGGCTTCCATTGAGAGTGAATGAAACTACCATGTTGAAAGAAATCATGAATAAATAAATGACTTATTGTATGGTTGCTATGAGATACATGTGCATGTACATGTAATGAGCTAATTACATATTAATCAAATGGGCACTTGTGTAAATAATCACTTAAATCTCAAAATCAAAGTCTGTTGTGAGTTACACATGTGGTATCCTTAATCAAAGTTAGCACTTAATAGGCGCGTCTTCATTATCTAGAGATTGCCAAATAGCCCGCTATTTCTGATTTGGGAAATAATCCTGAAGTTACAAATTGCGTCTTCATCAGCTCAGACCTTGAGAAATTAGCTCGAGATATTTTGCTCAGCGTTTGCGCTAAATGCAACTTCGGGCTGATGAAGACGCAAATTAGCTGGATAGTTTGCGATCGGGATAGTTCAAATAGCGGGATATTTGGCAATCTCGAGCTAGTGAAGACAGGCCTAATGACCTTAGGAATGAAACAGCTCTATGATCAGATTAGATAACAATGTTGATAACTTTGATCTGAGCAGACTGCTGTTATCATTTTTACATTAAAATGGAAACAAAATAAGATGTGTTGTCGTGTACAGTATCTATTATTCCTACATACAGTAGCTACATGGAAATGTAGCAAGTACACTACCTGCCAAGAAAATAAAGCAATATTCAGTTATCAGAGCTGCCAACCTTGTGCGACCAAAAAAAAGGAATCATGATGGCCAAAAAAAAGAATTTCAAACAAAAACAGGGAATTCATAAAATCAAAACATACAACAGTGCGACAAACTTCGAATGCAGAAATGTTCATTCGCCATGCTTTTTTTTTCCATTCAAGCAGGTATTATTTTATTTTTTTATTTTGGTATTATCGGCATTTCATTCTTTTATGAGAATATTATTCTCTTCAAGTATGTTTTCAAGTATGTTTTAAAATTAGTTTTCTATTGAATTTGTGATCAAATCAACATTTTAGGGCAGTTATTTGACGTGCACGGTGGGGTATGTAAAAAACAAAATAATAAGAAAAAAATATAAAACATATTTTATGAAGAAAAAACTTAATACCGTAATTTGGAGGGAAAACAGAATGGTTGACAGCTCTGAGTTATACTCAATAGAGGAGTCACTTCAAAATTCATTTTAATCTGGAGAGGAAAACTTACTCTCAGAAAGGTCTCACTGCTTTCATTTTTCTTTTTTCTTTTCTCAACAATACAGTGTATACTTTTTAAGGGGTTGACGTTCATCTAATCGCCCTTTTTGTTAACCCCACATTCCCATACAATTTGATTTGCTCCTCCCCTTTGTATTTTACTTGTGATCGATCTTTTATCTGTATACTATGTTTGTATAAATGTTTTTATGGAGAATGAAATAAAATGAATTGAATTGATATGGGTGGAAAAGGATGTATTCATCAAAATTTGTTCTGCTCCCGATATATGTGTTTTTGATTTTCAACCGGAAATTAACTCCCCTTCCCAAAACATGCATGTACTGTATATGCACATGGAGATACTAGATGTGTGGTAAACCCTTAGTATGATAATTCACAAGTCACAACACACACAGAAGGCTGTGTATGACATATCAGTGCAAAAAAATATATACTTTTCTATTCGAGGGAGCTCTTTTAGCATTTAGTGTTGTACGTAGTGTGATTTTCTTCAGAGATATATAATAATTTGATTGGGTTTTTGTTTATACCAGAGCACTTTTTGAGCTTTCGACAGCTAAATTGCTCACCGCCCTTGTTGTTTTGCAGGTCTGAATCAAGACTATTGAGAGAGCAATTGTATTTATAGACATGGATGATGAGTCATCCCATGTTGGGTGCATCCCGACAGAGCTAGAGCAACGTCTTCACTCAGTGAGTGCACAATCTCTGCATACAGATCACAATGCTCACTGATAATAATAATGCCTATTCTGACTACACATAAATTTCACCTCAGCTCACAGGTAGTCTTGCATTTCAGACCATTAACTTTATATATTTAATTCAATTCTTTTTAGTCATCCAAATTCACAAGAATACATGCAAATTTGTTATATCTGTACAAATGTGTATTTGCATTGTTTACCTCCATCTAGAGTGCATTCATTTCAAACTTCTGCAAAGATCTCCCCTAAGGAGTATACAGTACTAAAGACTTGAAATAGCGCCCCCCCCCCCCCCCCACACACACAATTTCTCCTATCCTTCCCCCTTCCCCCCCCCCCCCAAAAAAAAATCTCTCTTTCTCTCTCTTTCTCACACAAATCCAATTCTATTGTATGTTCCCTCTCCTCTTTCTCTTTTTCTCCATTTCCACACATACAATGTACATGTACATGTATACGTATATTCAGTGTGATTTCTCTCATCCTCTCTCTTATTCTCATTCTTATTTCTATGTGCTTTTCCATCTCCTACTTTTCTCTCCCTCTCTCTTTTTTCAATCTGATGAAACCTTTCAACTAAATTCCAGCAAGCAAAAATGTAGTTTAACATCAACAGCATAAATTCTGCAAGGGCGGCTTGCCAGACAATTCTGTTTAAAGGCACACTGTCCTACTTGTAGCTACTTGCTCCCTCTATATAGAAAACTTCCCAAATCGGTGCCTGTTGGTCCCCCATGATCCTCTTTTTCTTTTGTTAAATGAGAGCTGAGTTAATGAGATAGCCACCTGTCACAGTGACCTTGATGGCTCGCTGTGTGGTCTAATCCCTTTTAGCTGCAGTAGTAACGCCTACCTTTAACAAGCCAAATTATCAAGAAAAACAAAAAACAGAGAGCACTTTTTTTTCTTTTTTTCCATTTTGATGCAAAAAATGGGTGTGATGCACCATCAACTAGTGTCATAAATGACAAGCCGAGAAACGTTTGCTGGCAAATAATAAATCATCATAATCGTTATTATTTGAACAGTGAAATAGTTCGCTGTATGTCCTTCTTTTTAAAAGGGGACCATTTTCAAGAGTTCTGAAAGTTGATGTCAATTATTTTCGATGAAAAAGCTTTGAGAGTTTGTGTCTGGGAGGCTTTTTATTGTTTTTATTTTCCATGAAATGAATGTTAAAGAGAACCTTGAGTTCTGGGGAGAGGTGAAAAATAATTTGTGAGCATTATCATTGTCATTATGCAAGTGTGGAAGAACATCAGATTAAAAAGGTTCCCTAAAAAGCATCGCCCTTCAAATGCCTTCATATTCTGAATATTCATACAAGATAAGGCCCAATTTTTATGCTACATGGTTGTGTCATCCGTAAACATCTTTCTGTGTAGTGTGTACAGTGCTTGCTATTCAGGGAATAATTTTCCTCAAATTTTTTGATTAGCAATTTCAGCCGATGGATAAATATTTCAAATATAATTCTGTACATTTCTATGGAAGAAAACTGCTACACAAAAGATATTTTGTATAGCAGTCATGCAAAAATGCATAGCAAATTGCGATACGATACCAGGAAAATTATTCCCTGCTATTTTACCAAGACTGGGCCAAATTTCTTATCATTTTGATGACTCCAGAACTTTTCAGTACACACACCAATACTTACATGTATATGCTACATACCGGTATACATGATCAACTTTCTCTGAGACTCTGACCGATTCCACACCGCTTCTTTCACAATGCAATCGCATGGGGGGCGTTTCGCAAAGCCTTTTTTCAATGACAAATGACAAATGACAAAAATCAGTGACAAATCTGCTGATAACCAATCAGAAGCAAGGATTTCAGTAGCTTATAACAAAAACTGTCATTTGTCACTGATGACAAGTTTTGTGAAACGTCCCTCAGAACTCAACTTTATCTTTAATCATCACAAGAAAGGCCTGGTACATGTAACTCAGAGGCCGAAGATGAAAGAGTGGATAATTGGATGTCGGTCTTTAACTTTTGGGGGAATGGGCAAAAATAGTGTGACCATTCAAGTGAGTAGCTGCCATTTACAGTTTCAATGTAAATTGTTTGATTTTCTCCCAAAAATTGTTTGATTTTCTCAAAAAAATTGCCTTTTTCAAATTATTTTGTGTAGTTCAATGTTGCATGTGAACCAAGTTTACAAGAATTTTAATAATAATTTGTAGCTGTTATTGTTTGCAAATAAATAAAAATTCAGTATTTAGTATAACTTTAATGTACATGGAAATAAATCATGACTGCCATGGGAGGATTGGCCTACATGTAACAAGGCTAATTTCAAATGTTTGCAAGCCTATCGATAGAGTACACAGGATCATACTTGTTGCCTTAAGATTTGAATTTGTCAGGTTGTTTGAGTTGGATATCGGTCTTTTCAAGAATTAAACTACATCATCACACTTTATTTTCCATGTACAGCATTGCTGATCATTCTCATCATTTATATTGTTTTGCTTTTGAAGCACGCAACCAATATTGTAGGCTGTGGAACTGCCTACTTTTAATAGACGGAAATCTTCAGTCTCTGATATGGAGGGTTGTTCCGCTGAGATTAAATGTGACTCCACTGGCCGCCTCTATACATACATGTATGTGTATGGGGACAATTGAAAAATGTGTTTTATACCGTACTAATATTAAAGAATGACCCATACTAGGTTGTCTGAACGATTTTTCAATTTTCCCTTTCGGATCGTTTTTCACCATTATGGTTGAATAATTGAAAAAATCATTTACTCAAAATAATACATTTCAAATTTCAAGACTCACAGACAAGGCTCAAAATACACGGGGGCGGTGGGCGATTCGACCCCGTGAGCTACGTAATCGCCTCCTTCAGATTGCTCACGGGGCCACGGGGCGATTAAAAAATTAAAAATCGCCCCAGTGGAATTATAAAATAAAGATAACCTTTTCTGTTATAACTTTCACACAATATGAGTTCAACTTTCAAACCTTAAACCAATGAAATGGAACTATGGAAGTTAGATCCAGGGGTCTTGTTAATTATTTTTGAAGGAGGTAATTTGAATTTTATAGGAGGTACCATCACTGCGAGGGAGCGAAGCGACCGAGGGGAGGAGGGTGTGGGAGGGGGGTGTCCCCCCTCCCACGGTAGGGACCTTTTGGGATTTTCCACTTGAAATCGTGCAATCTGGTGCATACCTAAGAAGAAAATTTGTAGTTATCTTTCCTACCTTGTATTACACATATATTGTAATAAACACACATATTGTTCATGTTTAATATTACATGAACAATCATAACTCATAAGAAAAGTTATTAAGTTGATAATTATTTATCACTTTGTACCATTACTTTGTAATTTTTAATTAAACTGAGATGATGCACCATACTCAATCTTTCTACATCATGATTTGTTGAATACATGTACAGTATTTAAATAATGGGCAGCAGAGGCTAGATTTTGATTTTTTTTTTACTTGTGACTTTTATTTGGCTCCCCATATGAATTCTCATTTAATTATTTTTTTTTGACATGAAATTATTGAATACATTTAAGAATTTACTTCAGTTCCTGTTCATTTTATAATGTTATATCACTGTTTTTCCTGACAAAGTGAAGACACTGTATATTTGTTTATTCAACTTTTTTAAGGAAATAAATGAAAATAAATGAAAATAAAATAAATGAATTAACTTCCGATTGCGATCAGAAGTTAGTTTTGAATATTCGCGGAGCACGAGCCTGCATATATCATGCGAGCTAGCTGCGGGGATCCGCCGGGGACGGCCGTGGCCGGCCTAAACTCAGCCGAGTTCAAAACTCTGTTGCCGATTTGCGCATCTCAGAATCTAAAGTACGTTGTCTCTAGACATTGCACGCACGTGTATAGGCCCCGGTTTCCGTGATCTTCAAATATCAAATCGGCAACGGATAGTTTGGTTACAGCGAGCTAGCTTCAGTTTTGTTATGATCAGTGTGTATATATTTTGTGCAGTGCATGCATCGTCTTCTCGCGTGCACATCGGGATCGCAATGGGGTAGGGACGGGCGGGCTTGGCCGCCGCTCTGTGGGGGGAGAACTGCGATGTAACGTACGTTGTCTCTAGACATTGCACGCACGTGTATAGGCCCCGGTTTCCGTGATCTTCAAATATCAAATCGGCAACGGATAGTTTGGTTACAGCGAGCTAGCTTCAGTTTTGTTATGATCAGTGTGTATATATTTTGTGCAGTGCATGCATCGTCTTCTCGCGTGCACATCGGGATCGCAATGGGGTAGGGACGGGCGGGCTTGGCCGCCGCTCTGTGGGGGGAGAACTGCGATGTAACGTACGTTGTCTCTAGACATTGCACGCACGTGTATAGGCCCCGGTTTCCGTGATCTTCAAATATCAAATCGGCAACGGATAGTTTGGTTACAGCGAGCTAGCTTCAGTTTTGTTATGATCAGTGTGTATATATTTTGTGCAGTGCATGCATCGTCTTCTCGCGTGCACATCGGGATCGCAATGGGGTAGGGACGGGCGGGCTTGGCCGCCGCTCTGTGGGGGGAGAACTGCGATGTAACGTACGTTGTCTCTAGACATTGCACGCACGTGTATAGGCCCCGGTTTCCGTGATCTTCAAATATCAAATCGGCAACGGATAGTTTGGTTACAGCGAGCTAGCTTCAGTTTTGTTATGATCAGTGTGTATATATTTTGTGCAGTGCATGCATCGTCTTCTCGCGTGCACATCGGGATCGCAATGGGGTAGGGACGGGCGGGCTTGGCCGCCGCTCTGTGGGGGGAGAACTGCGATGTAACGTACGTTGTCTCTAGACATTGCACGCACGTGTATAGGCCCCGGTTTCCGTGATCTTCAAATATCAAATCGGCAACGGATAGTTTGGTTACAGCGAGCTAGCTTCAGTTTTGTTATGATCAGTGTGTATATATTTTGTGCAGTGCATGCATCGTCTTCTCGCGTGCACATCGGGATCGCAATGGGGTAGGGACGGGCGGGCTTGGCCGCCGCTCTGTGGGGGGAGAACTGCGATGTAACGTACGTTGTCTCTAGACATTGCACGCACGTGTATAGGCCCCGGTTTCCGTGATCTTCAAATATCAAATCGGCAACGGATAGTTTGGTTACAGCGAGCTAGCTTCAGTTTTGTTATGATCAGTGTGTATATATTTTGTGCAGTGCATGCATCGTCTTCTCGCGTGCACATCGGGATCGCAATGGGGTAGGGACGGGCGGGCTTGGCCGCCGCTCTGTGGGGGGAGAACTGCGATGTAACGTACGTTGTCTCTAGACATTGCACGCACGTGTATAGGCCCCGGTTTCCGTGATCTTCAAATATCAAATCGGCAACGGATAGTTTGGTTACAGCGAGCTAGCTTCAGTTTTGTTATGAGCAGTGTGTATATATTTTGTGCAGTGCATGCATCGTCTTCTCGCGTGCACATCGGGATCGCAATGGGGTAGAGACGGGCGGGCTTGGCCGCCGGCGAATTTTTTTTCCGTACTCGAGAGAGCAAAAATCCCATGTGCGCATGCGCGTGGACTTATGATTTCTTTGCTACTTCCCATACGAAATGTACATGTATTCGCATGTACTGTGCACGATTCGCGTTCTACGAGTAAACGATGGCATAGTAGTCTTCAAACACAGACTCTGATTTGCCAGTTTGACAAATCAATATGCGTATGTGTCGCGATGTGCTTATTCAAGTCTGTGTAGTTGTATGATTCAGACCCAGTAGTGCATATGGAAATACATTGCAACTTGTATAGAATGGTATAGTAGTCTGCAAGCACAGACGCTAATCTGACAGTTTGACAACATACTAGTAGTGTGCTGAGAAGTACTTTATTCAAGTCGCCAACTTGTATAGAATGGTATGGTATAGTTGTCAAACTGTCAGATTAGCGTCTGTGCTTGCAGACTACTATGCCACTCTGCAAGTTGAGATGCCTTTCCAATACACGCACCAGTAGGGTCTGAATCATAAAACTACACATATTTGAATATAAAGCACTACTCAAGACACTATGTTGTCAAACTGTCCGATTAGCGTCTGTGCTTGCAGACTACTATACCATGCTATTCAATTTGGGATGCATTTCTGTAAGCACTAAAATGTCTGAATCATACAACTACTCAGACTTGAATACTAGTACTATTGCTACGCACGATATATGCGTAATTGTTTTGTCAAACTGGCAAATCAGAGTCTGTGCTTGAAGACTACTATGCCATCGTTTACTCGTAGAACGCGAATCGTGCACAGTAGATGCGAATACATGTACATTTCGTATGGGAAGTAGCAGAGAAATCACAAGTCCACGCGCATGCGCACATGGGGTATTTGCCCTCTCGAGTACGGAAAAAAAATTCGCTGGCCGCCGCTCTGTGGGGGGAGAACTGCGATGTAACGTACGTTGTCTCTAGACATTGCACGCACGTGTATAGGCCCCGGTTTCCGTGATCTTCAAATATCAAATCGGCAACGGATAGTTTGGTTACAGCGAGCTAGCTTCAGTTTTGTTATGATCAGTGTGTATATATTTTGTGCAGTGCATGCATCGTCTTCTCGCGTGCACATCGGGATCGCAATGGGGTAGGGACGGGCGGGCTTGGCCGCCGCGCTGTGGGGGGAGAACTGCGATGTAACGTTAGATAGATAGGTCTAGGTAAGTACGGACGACGTCGCGTTCGTGATCGTAAGGGATTTCGTCGACTGCGGCCGTGTATGTGCGGCACTAATTATATCTTGGACGAAATTAAGGAAATTTTGGATTAGCATTGATTTAGATCTACTTTCTGTGATTTTTGCAAGGTTTATTATAGGAATTATAGCCGGTAAGAAACGAGTGAATAGGCGGCAAGTTTTACCGGTTACCGGCTTTAAACGACAGCCCTGTAGATCAGCGTGCAGGATTTTTTTGGTGTCTAGACTCTAGAGGCTGCCATATTGTAAACAAATGAACGCTTTTTCGCCGCAAGATTCCGCTATATCTCCCATCTTCACATACATATCTATGGGTATAACGGATACAAACAACGGAAGCTCACAGTGCACTGCGGCCATCAGCAGTGGCTATACTAGTTGCGCTGGTAGTACATACTGGAGTGCACACTGCCGCCACATATCTGCTGGAGCTAGAGGCGATCGCGCAAGACCAAAACATGGAGAAGTTTTTCGTTGTGAAAATCCTGAATCCTCTCAAATCTGGTGATTCCAAAAGACCAGCAAATAACCTCGACCAGTAAATCAACCGAAAGCTAAAATTAGTAAAAGGAAACCTGTTGGCAAGGAGGCAACTGTACGGGCTTGGACCATAAATTTTGTACAGAGGGAGGAGATCTGACCATTAGCTGCATGTTATAACTTTTAAAGTTGTAAGAGGGAAATAATAATAATAATAATAGGCATTTGTATAGCGCTGTCTATCTAGACAATGCTATTCCGAGGCGCACAACAAAAATAGAAAGAATGAGAAAGTTTGGACAAGAAAGTTCGGATGAGTGTCATAGTGCCAAGTACAGGTATTGTTAAAAAAAGATAAGATTTCAGCTTGGATTTAAAGGAAGTTATGATTCTCAAATGAAATGGTAAATTATTCCAAAGACAAGGTGCTGCAGATGAAAAAGCCCTCTCACCACAGGCTACTCGTGACTTTGGGATCTTAAGAAGATGCTGGTGTGATGATCTTAGACTACGAGCTGGTGTATAAGGCATACCGGTAATGCCGACTATTAATGATAGAAATAGCAAAGAATTTAGGAGTATCATGGGTACCAATTCAATGGAAATTTGTATGAAAAAAGAACCCCTGTGAGAAGGCTCACAGGGGCTGTTTTTTTTTGGAAGAGCCCCCATGGACAAAAAATGTATTTAAGCCCTGCTCACAGATGTTTCTATCAAAGGAAACAGCCCCCCAAAATCTACATGTAGGCAATATTCATCCAATTTTTGTCAGAAAAGATGTACACGCAGAGTCATCACTAGGGACGCTGGTCCAAGAATAAGGATCGTCTTCATTAACGAGGATCGTCTTTGTAAACACGGACCAATGCGTCCTCAAAAACAAGGACCATCTGCATTTTTGCAGACGTTTCATATTTTTGATCAGCACATTGGCGATGCAAAAAATGGATTCTGCAATGATTTTCTTGATGCATTTTACATTGACATTGTACAGAGACCTTCACATTATAAGCAATAAATCCTTTGGAAGACGGACAACCCATAAAAGTAGACGGTGAACTAGGGTTATTTTCCCCTGGGGAATCCATTTTTGGCATCGCCAGCGAGCCGTTCTGTAACATGAAACCCCCAGAGCGCCGATGAAAAAAAACGTCCTCGAAAATGCAGACAACCCTTATTTTTGAGGACGCATTTTGTCCTCGTTTATGAGGATATCCTTGTTTATGAGGACGATCCTCATTCTCGGACCAGCGCCCCTACTGGTCATTTTGTTTATTCTAAGCAGCTGCATCGCGCGATACGCCTACACTAGTTTGCTTAGCTGCAGCGCTACTTGAGCACGATCCCAAGCTCCACCTCCATAGAGTGATTTCAAGTTCGGTGTTGGTGTTGTGAGAACAACACCAGCCACAACACCGAACTTGAAATCACGCTGGTGTTGGGATTGACCGCTAGTCTGTGTTGAGGGCTGGTGTTGAATGTCATCTGTTGAACAGAGTATCGCGGTTGGTGTTGACGAATTACGTGTAATTTTCCCATTCAACAACACCAGCCCCTAGCCCTAGGGATTGGGAAATTTATAGCCTCTTGTCGATGCCCTCGCGCTGTTGGAGTATCTAAATTCTGACGAGCGAAGCGAGTCAGAGAAACCGAGGCGCTCGCGCTGAGGGCCTCTTGACAAGTGATCTGAATTATATATTCATGAGACCCGATTTCCTACTGAATTATGCATGTCTAGACCGCAGCGATTGTGTGTGTGTACGTGTGTGTTCGGGATTGCCCAACTAGGCTAGTCTGCAAGCACAGACCCTAATTTGACACTTTATCAAAAAATCATTGTGCCTTGAGAGAAGCCTAGCCCAGCTATCTACTGGTACCTACTGGTTGTACCAATATAGGTCTTATAGTGCACACTCTCTGTTACGACTGACCAGGGTTTGTGCTTGCAGACTACAACTAGGCGGCCAGTCTCGCTCTCACGGAGGGAATTCGCACAGAGCGGTAGATATTACGTCATAGTAGCTCTCTCTGATTGGATGACTTTCACCGAACTCTGCTGGGTCGGAATATTCGCCAAACAAAGTAAAACATAAGAAATCCAGATCACTTGTCAAGAGGCCCTCAGCGCGAGCGCCTCGGTTTCTCTGACTCGCTTCGCTCGTCAGAATTTAGAGACTCCAACAGCGCGAGGGCATCGACAAGAGGCTAGGAAATTTATGATTTCAAGTTCGGTGTTGGTGTTGGTGTTGCAGTATACCACAGGTAATTATGTTCGCTTGAAAAATTCTGAATATGCACGACTCGAAGGTCCCTCTGTCCTCCACAAGTCACAACCTCGTGCGTATTCAACATTTTCGAGCAAGAGGCGCTCTAGCCTATAGCATGAATATTCATATTTGCTGCGCCGCTACCGCGCATGCATACTTTCTCTTCGCCATGTTGACGATACAAGTTACAACATGGATGGCTCGTTTTAGGACAATCATGACAATTAGGAATCACCCCTTTTCCCATCAGAGACTTTGTCAAATTATGATGATTTCAAGTGTGGCCAGGGCGCGACAAACCCGCTTGCCCGACGTCCCGGGGCAACCAAATTGAGCCGTCGGGCAAGTAAATCAAATTATCACTTGCCCGATTCGGGCAAGTGATACTTTTACAGTAATTTCCTAGTGTCCAAGAACTCTACCATTCACCCGTCAACTTCTTACCCGTCGTCAAAATCCAGAAGCAAAAAAGCGATCGTTCCGATTTCGAAAAAAACTTCAGACAGCTAGCCAGCTCAGCTAGCTCAGCGCGCATGCAACAGTGACACTTCAAGCCATGAATGCCGCTCCGCCTCCACGCACGGCCGGCCGTGAGCTAGCTAGAGACAGCTAGCGCGATCGTACCAGCTGCGAGCTTATTCGCGCTCTCTCTCTCTCTAGCTCTGCAGGCTAGGCCGCACCGACAGGCCTTTGCTATTCTCTGATTGCCGATTGGTTGAATCACGCCAAATATGACGTCATTATTCTAGGGAAATGAACACGTGCGAATCGGAATGGAATAAACAACAGGGATTTTCTAGTAAGTACAAAAAGTCAAATGTTTGATATTTATTCATAAAAAATAAAATGCGTTTTTTAAACCTTCAACCATCCTTTGTTGACCATTTTCTTTGACATATTAGGTTATTATTCAGTACAGTTACACTGTACATGTATGTGCATTAATTTGCTATCTAAAACACTAACTTATCATTACGAGATAATAAATGCTTTAACCTCGAGTCCTTTTTCGCTTTAAAGTTTTGGGCAAGTGGAAATATTGTTTGGGCAAGTAAATTGAAAACCCACTTGCCCGACAGGGCAAGTGGTGAAAACAATTCTTGTAGCACCCTGGTGGCGCGACATGCCCAGAGGAATCGAAAACTCTGTAAGTCTGAATTTGTAATACTAGATGATCTACCGTTAGATTAGACCGAATTTTCCGTCTCTTTCGTTCGTTAGCCTCTTATTGGGGTAGGGTCGGCCGGCTCTCTCTTTAGAGACGGAAACCGTCTAATCACATGTCCTTGATAACGCCACGACCAGGTCTGGTCGTAGCGTTTTGCCCCCAAAATCCCCCAAAATGTCATTTTACCTCATGCATTGATTATTTTAAATTAGGAGAAGGTTATACTAACATCGGTTCCACTTACCAACTTGACTGTATAATCCGTTTAATGGTCCCTTTTAAGGAAATTACGGGTCTAAATTGACAGCCGTGTTGAAAATCTTGCAAGGTGTGTTAAACTCTCGCTGCCGGAGTCATCTAAATCAATCTCATCCCTTCTAGTCTACGCCGAAGGCAAAATGATTATGAAGGAAAAACTGTGCGCCATCTACACGTTCGTAATGGCGTTATCACAGTTTTTCCTTTATAATCATTTTGCCTTCGGCGTAGACTAGAAGGGATGAGATTGATTTAGATGACTCCGGCAGCGAGAGTTTAACACACCTTGCAAGATTTTCAACACGGCTGTCAATTTAGACCCGTAATTTCCTTAAAAGGGACCATTAAACGGATTATACAGTCAAGTTGGTAAGTGGAACCGATGTTAGTATAACCTTCTCCTAATTTAAAATAATCAATGCATGAGGTAAAATGACATTTTGGGGGATTTTGGGGGCAAAACGCTACGACCAGACCTGGTCGTGGCGTTATCAAGGACATGTATGATGTGATTAGACGGTTTCCGTCTCTAAAGAGAGAGCCGGCCGACCCTACCCCAATAAGAGGCTAACGAACGAAAGAGACGGAAAATTCGGTCTACCGTTAGATCTACACACTTCGGGGAAAATGTCGCCCAACCGCTGTTTGATTTGATTTTTTTCTTCAAATTTCGCTCCAACGCCTTTGGCGTCGGAGCTCCCTGGAGTTAACTAGAGTTAAGAGACAAAATAGCTTGGTAATTATCAATCTCAGGAACAAAACAGTTAAAAACTTAATAACAAGTGCACATGCACATCAGCCACAAATTCATGTTCATTCATATAATCATAATCACCCTTGCAATTGCATTGCAGTTGGACTGTACACAGCTGATCATGCACTAGACAGCAATGACATGTTTTGTGTGCAAAGTGAATGGATAACGTAATTTACATAGTCATGATAGTATTAGTGTCGTTGCATGTTCTCCGCTGAAAATAACCCTTAATTTCATGTCTATAACAAGTAAGTTGCGTTCTGGTAACTGAAAATATCCTTAATATCATTTAATTCATTAAAAAACTACAGCTTACCCGATTTCGCAGTAATTTTGTCCCGTGAATTTGACGTAATGTTTTCAAATCGGATGTGGGTCCGTGAGATATGAAAGCTGTATTATGATTGGCCGATCGATGGCTATAGCTAGCACGCGCGAAGTACTTCGTTTCGAATCGGGCAAAGCTAGATTTCCATTCAATCGAAACCGGCTGACCAGATTAAACGTATAAAAAAAAGCAGAAATACGAAGTTGCGAACCATCCAGAGACTCCTAATGATTTGCGTTACTGATTAATTAATTATATTATTACCAATTTTTATCCTCAGTTTTCTTTACGGATAACTGATTTTCCTATAAAACTATTTAACAACAGCAACAACAACTTCGTGTCAAAGGTTTGTGTGCTTTAGCTATTGTTAATTGATAAACCGTCTAGCGGTTTGTTCAATTCCCAGGGTTCAATTCCCAGGGTTCAATTTGGATGTTCAAAACCAACGACCCCCTAATCCCCCCCCCCCCCCCTCTCCCCCCCCCCCCCTCCCTCCCCCTCCCGACCTCCAGCCCCAAATATTTGAAGATCCAGCCTATAATCAACTCCCTATAACCCCCCCCCCCCCCGGCCCCCCCTAGCTAACTCTGCATATGAGCCGGGATGAGCCGCCGTCAGTGAGGCATTCGAGTAGACCCATTGCAACCACACAAACAAGTGCAGAGGCGCCGTCCCGGGGGAGGGGGCACAGCTACCCCCTCTTTGTTTAAGTACCCCTAAAGTGCCCCTCTTTATTTAGGAAAAGTGCCCCTTTAACTTTTTAAGAAGTGCCCCTTTTTACTTTGGAAAAGTGCCCCTTCTCATTTTCACTTTTGATAAGTGCCCCTTTAATTTTGACACTTGCCCCACTTTCCTTCGACACTTCCAACTTTCCGTTGCAATAGGTGCCCTTTTTCCATTCTCTAAGTGCCCTTTTTCATCTCTACTATAGTGCCCTTTTGAGGTACAAAAAGTGCCCCTTTAACTTTTGATAAGTTCCCCTCTCACCTCTGATAATTGCCCTATTCAAATCTGACCCCTTTTACTTTGACAAGTGCTCCTCTTCTTTTGTATAAGAGTCTTATAAGAGTCACTTCCCCCTTCTCAAAAAAGCCCCATCTCATCTCCGATAAATGCCCCTGTCAAAATCTGATGTCATTTTCACCTCTCTGATAATTACCTTGTATACTTTGACACGTGCTCCTTTTTTTTCTTTCTAATAACTGTCTCATCCTTTTCAATGAGTGTCCCCTTTTCCTTTAATCATTAAATGTGCCCCTAATTTAAAGCGACTAAAAGCAATTTACCCAAAAGATGATATTATATTACTTATTAAAGGTCTTTTCAGTCTTACGTTATGAGAATGCGCTTATATCCCCATCAAGATTGGGTTCAGATTTTTCACTTTATAGGATGTCATTTTTTTTACCGCAACCTCATAAAAAAAAAAAAATCCTCGCATGCATGCTTGCAAATGAATTTTCAGACCATCACACCCAACTGCAAAGTATGATGCTGAAACAATGTTTTGTATGATGTATAAAGAGAAACAAACGTTGAAATCATCACTGATAATTTAATCACAATGTAGGGGTTTATATACCAATGTCTTTTTAAAAAATGGTATATTTTATCTCTCCCTCTCTCTCTCTTTTCCCCCTACCTCCCTCCCTTTACCTCCCTCCCCCTCTCTCTCTCAGTCTCTCAATTTCTCTGCATCTCTCTCTCTCTCTCTCTCTCTTTCTCTGCATATCTCTCTCTCTCTCTCTCTCTCTCTCATTGTATATATATATATATTACACTCTCTTTCCTGATCCTTTCTTCTTTTCTTTTACTTTCTATTTTCCGTTTCTGCTTCTGTCGCCCCCCCCCCCCCTTTGTATTTGTTGATCGATTTTTTTTTTCCCTTTTAGGCCGCCAAAGGAGGGGGGGCGATTCGGCCCCACTTTGATCTGCCACTGCGATGGGTTTTAGTATAGTATTTTCAAATGGCTCGGTTTATTGTAGCCGGTGTATGTACCGTTAAAGTCATCATGAGTGTTTTTTTTTTTTGTTTTTTTAATGGTTGAACCAATAAATGAAAAATGAAAATATTGCAAGCCTATATCTTTATCTATGACAACGTCAAACAAGAGCACTCTTCTTTCTAAAAACGACTCAAGGGCATTAGTAATACCTTATATATATATATATATACGTATATATATACCCATATATATATATATATATATATATATATATATATGGGAAGTAAATTAAACTTTAACACAATTTTAGTACCTTTCATAATATCTTTAATTTGTGTAAAAATCGTTGTTATATATTGACAAATTATGTTTATAAAAAGCCCTTATTATGTAAAACAACATTTGGTAAATTCAGTGCTTTTTGTTGTTGCTTGGGGGCGAATTTCTTACCAATGAAAACATGAAAAAATAAAAATAAAACATCATGAATGATTTCATGTAAATTGTGCGCAGGGATTAGAAACCTGGGACCCGTGTCACCAAGCCTTTTTTAAATGACAAATGACAAAAATCAGTGAAAAATCTGCTGATAACCAATCAGAAGCAAGGATTTCAGTAGCTTATAACAAAAACTTTAATTTGTTACTGATGACAAGTTTTGTGAAACACCCCCCAGAACTTCTCAAGAAGACCAGCAAAAGTTCCTCATTATATAGGTGTTACTTCTCATGTTAAAACTCACCTGAAATGCAAGTATCTTCAACAAATCACTTTATACTTATTTCAGGTATCAAGTATCAATTTTATTTCGCAATGTAAAAATCTAAATATACAAAGTAAAGGTAAAGTTTAACTATATTTACAAAGGTTATATGCGGGGCTTTCCATGAAGGTTGCGAAAACCTGTGAAGTTGGATCGCCCATTACAGAATGAAAAACAAAACAAAAAGAAATACAAAATATTATAATCACACAACAATAAATTAAGTAAAAATAAGCAAAGTACAAACACTTCAACTATCTATAACACAAGAGAAAGTGAAATAGAGAAAAGAAAACAAAATATATATATAAAGGGGGGAAAGAGAAGAAAACTAAACAAAATAACATTGAAAGGTGGTTCAGATATTTGAAAAAAAATCACAAAAATCAAGAACTGTGCTGATTAATAATTATTTAATAGTAAGATTTTATATTGTTTTCTAAAGGAAGATATGAATTGTGATTTCGTTATTACTTGGGGAATCATATTCAACTGTTTAGGACCTAGATAACTCATTGATTTAGCTTCATAAAGTTATTGCCTTAATTTCATACGTGCACGTAAAGGCCTTCATGTACAAATATGTTTTGGGCTAGGCAAATGGACTACATGTATTATATACTGTCATGACTACAGGAACAACATGGCAGTCGTTTTCTAAGCCATCATATTCGTTTAGCCTTCAAAATTCAACTTAGATCTATGTGTTAGATTGAAATGTAAAATCTGTCTTGTTTTTTCATTAATTTTAGTTTCATAATTCAAAACCGATTATTAAGAATTTATCAGGTAGTCAGATTTCATTTGTTTAGAACACATATTTATAAAGTTAAAATATGTTTCTAATATTATTTTACAAGTGGCGAGATCGCCCCCTCCCCCACTTTTTCAAGTAGGCCTACCCCTAAATTGCCCCCCTCCCCTTTTTTTACATAGGAAGATGCACCTCTTACTTCAGATAAGACGTGCCCTATTTCTAATAGGTGCCTGTTCCACAATCTTATAAGTGCCCCCTTCACCAATGATTACTGCACCAATTTGAATAGGAGTGGTGCCCCTTTATCTGTAATAATAATAATAATAATAATAAATTAATAATAATAATAATAATAATAATAATAATAATAATGTTACTTGTAAAGCGCTTACCACCGCAGTCTCTCAGTGCCTTTTTCCTTCTGAAACTAAATGCCCATTTTTTTTTGTTATAATAAGAGCCCCTTCTCATCAATGCCCCTCCTCACACCTCTGATTAATGCCTCTATTAAAATCTGATAGGTGCCCCCTTTCCAGTGACAAGTGCCCCTATGCCCCTCACAAGTGCCCCTATTCATCTCAGGTGAGTAACAATCTTCAGGTACAAGAAGTGTCCCTTATTACCTCTGATAAGTGCCCCTTAACCTCTTATAATTGCCTTTTTTCAAATCTGACAGGTGCCCCTTATACTTTGACAAGTGCATCTTTTATTTTTGATGCCCCTGTTTCATTCTTACAAATGCCCCTTTTGTAATCTCTGGTGAGTGCCCTTTTTCAAATATTGAGAGGTGCCCCCTGTAAGTTTGTTAATAAGTGCCTTTTTCATCCCTTTATAAGGTGCAAGAAGTGCCCCATTTTCACCTCTGATAATGCTCATATTTTAATTTTAACAAATGCTCCTTTTCTTTTCTGAGTGTCCTTTTCCCATTTGATAAGTGCCCCCTTTTCCTTACACCATAAAATGTGCTCCTAATTAAAAGCGACTAAGAGTAACTTTTTAAGTGCTCGCTCGTCGCTTAAAGTTCATACAATTATGGCTCTTATCAAAGGCCTTTTTTCAGTCTTTAATGATTGTGATTTTAAAACCGCATCAGGGACCCGTTTCACAAAGCCTTTTTTCAATGACAAATGACAACAATCAGTGACAAATCTGCTGATAACCAATCAGAAGCAAGTATTTCAGTAGTTTATAACAAAAACTGTCATTTGTCACTGATGACAAGTTTTGTGAAACGCCCCCCAGGATTGCCCCGAGAATGTGCACTTTAATGCTCATATTAGTAGTAGTTGAATCCAGTGCCCTGGGTAATAATAATACTGTAAAGCGCTTTGGTCAGTTAATGGTAAAGTGCTGTATAAGAAACCGGTGTTCTTCATCATCATCATCATCATCATCATCATTCATCATCACCATTCATCATCATCATCATCGTAATCATCATCATCGTTCATCATCATCGGCATTTATCATCTTCATCATCAAAATCATCATCATTCAACATCACCATCATCATCATCGCCATCATCATCATCATAATTATTCTAAGAATTTGTCTATGAAGTTACTGGCACATACCACTTAATTACACACCCTAGCAATACCTTAAAAATCCAACATTGAACAGAATCACTCATTGTAGATGTACATGTTCATTAAGACAATTAGAATATGACTCCTTTAATATTTCTTCTGTACAAATAAGAATGCACATCCTGAAACAAACATAGATACATGCAAACACATTAGTACATATTATATGCTCATCGGCATGTGTACAGATACCAAAGAAAAGACAACAACAAAACAACTTTACTTCAATCTTCCCATTGAATTACCAGTTATATCATTTATCAGTAAACAGTTATAATGCGGTGAGTTTGTAAACAAAGTAATTATACATTGCAGACTTTGACATGGATATATATCTATATAATGAAAAATGACAATTCCTGTTCTCAGTAAAACAACAAAATTGGTGAGAAGCTTGATGAATACAGTCCATCGTTATCTATGCAGGAAAAAAACCAACTGATCTGGGCCCTGTTTCATGAAAACTTGTTAACAATAACAAGTTACAAAATCTGCGTTAAGCTACTGAAATCGTGGCATTTGATTGGCTGAGAGCAGATTTGCCATACCTTAGTCATAGAAATGTAGCAGTTGTTATTGATAACACGTTTTATGAAACCGGGCCCCGACCCTGATGCTATATGTCTGAGGTATGAAGGAAGTAATATACCATAAAAACAAGGTACAATTGCTGGAGTGTGGCATTCAATTAATTGTAGAAGAAAAACAATTTACTGTTGGTTCCTATATAATACCTTATGTAGGAGCCTGGCAGGGAAAATTTCGTTATTTTGCTAGTCAGATTAATATACCGGTAGATAATAATAATAATATTGTAAAGGGTTTGTTTTCGTTTGATACAAGAATATATTGCTCTCGCTAAGACAATATTAGACTCATCTTCGACTCGATTAATATTGTCATAGCTCGAGCAATATATTCTTGTATCACACTCAAAGCCATCCAATATTATATAAGTATCTCACAGAATACACCTCAGTGTTGTTTGGCCCCCGTGCCATAAGAATCAACTTATAATCAAACGTACAAATCTATTTTATCTCAATTTTCGCTACAATCAAACGAATTGTATTTTTCCATATTTGTCATAACAAACATACTACATTTTTGTATTTTGTATTATAAAACTGATTGTAAGTTACTAATGATTTTAAAAAAAATAATTCCAAAATTCAGCAGTGCAACTAGTTATACGTACAAAGAAACACAATTCGATATCGAATCTTACATTGGTTACCCTTCGAGTCTCACATCCGGTTCAAGATACTGTTACGTGTAATAGCTGATGAATGTTTTAATGGACTAGCTCCTTTAAAAAAAAAGTAATTTATACTATATGTATTGAACAGAGGCCATTCTATGTGTAATAAGAAACATAGTATTACATACATGGAGAAATTTAATCAAAAACTGGGCTTAAGAAACTCACAAATCTGTGGTTGGCATATCCAGTTAATATAATACTGTAGTGACGTAAGCCCCTCAATTATTTTTTCCCCATATTTTTCCCCTCCACAGGGATTCTATTGATTTTCATTTGAAACAAATTAACAAATATATATTCAAGGTAATTTACATTTACAACACAAATAAAATTGGCTTCTCAAGATACAAGTATTGTATGATTTTAGTTCAATGTATCAACTCTGTTTTAAAAGTACTAACCCGCCCAGTTATATGACTTTCATAAGATATGGTGCTCAAACAGGCCGGGTTTCTTAATATAACTTTTGGTTATACGTTTCTTAACGTTCAGACTACAACATTTTGAAGGTAAATCAAAACTTTCATACTAAGTTACTTTATATTTGAATAAAATCAGTGAAAATTTAAACAAAATCGGGCAAGGAATAAGGAAGTTAAAGCTTTTTGAATTGACTAGTCAATAGAGGGCGATATTCAATTTGATGACATCATTTGTGGACAACTCTCCATGCCTTTTGTAGGCCTACATCAAATTTCACAATTCTCTTGTTTTCTTCGTATTTATTTGTGTTCTTGATCCGACTTCATAACATGTGAAGTAGAATATCATTTTGCATTCTATACCTTGCTTTCAGGGGAGTAGATTATCTCAATCACAAGAAAGAAGGAAAAACATGAAATTTGATGTACAAAAGGCATGGAGAGATGTCCACAAATGATGACATCAAATTGAATATCGCCCTCTAGTGACTAGTCATTTCAAAAAGCTTTAACTTCCTTATTCCTTGCCCGATTTTGTTCAAATAATATTTTCAATGATTTTATTCAAATATCTTAAACTTTACAATAAAAGTTACTAATTAGTATGAAGGTTTTGGTTCCCTTTAATTCTGATGATCGTATAACTATAGGATGACTTTGGGTAGTGTGAACACAGGGTTAAAATACTTCCTCATCTATCAAGATTGAGAAGGGTCTTTACTGCATACTGTTACGATATGCGATATCCGTTTTAGTTGAATAAACAACATGTCTACCATAACAAACCTGACTGCCGACTCAATTTATCCTGAGTTATATCTACCCAATTGTCGTGAACTGGATCAAGATGTGCTTTTAGCAATCAAAATTGATTTAAAATATCCCACCGCTGCCACCATGCTGAGTTTGAGGGTCTTGGTAATGGTAGATAACTCAGGATAATAGATTCGGCAGACCGGTTTGTTATGGTAGACATGTTGTTTATTCAACTACGACGGATACCGGATATCGCAACACATTCCAAAGGATATGTTTTCAAAGCTTTCTGGCTCCCACCATAACAAGTAGTCAACATGCAAAATGTTCACTGCAACACATACATACATATCTATGCCCAATAACACAACATGATATGAATGTCATGTATGTTAGACAGTACCTTGGAAACACTATAAACAAATGAATAACAGCTTAAAACACATCTCAACGTGACACATCACCACATTAGAAAAAAATCATCACTTCTTATCCAAGATAATAATAAAATCAGTCCATAGCATTTAATACATGCATACAATGCTTCAGGGCCCCCGTTTCATGAAACTTGTTATCAATAACAAGTTACAAGCTACTGTTAGAAGCTACTAAATTCAAGGCATCTGATTGGCTGAGAGCAAATTTATCATAGAAATTAAGCATTTTTTAGATAAAAAGTTTAATGAAATGGGCCACAGGTGTCATTCTTCTTTTACTACATCAATATTTGGTTATTTATATAGTGCTTAATACATCTATGATGTCTCTAAGCACGTTACAGATATACTATAACCCCAGTCATTGGATTTAATACTTGCCTTCACACACCGTGTGCACAATCTCCACTCCCTGGGGAGCATTCCAGCCAGGCGTTACTTGACGCTCAAAAACTGTTTGACCAAAAATGACAGTCGCATCCTACCGGGCGCACCCATTTAACACCTGACACTTGGTCATGAGCAAACACCATCACTATGACACTTGATCATGAGTAAACACCATATGACACTTGATCATGAGCAAACACCATCACTATGACACTTGATCATGAGCAAACACCATCACTATGACACTTGATCATGAGCAAACACCATCACTATAACACTTGATCATGAGCAAACACCATCACTATGACACTTGGTCATGAGCAAACACCATCACTATGACACTTGATCATGAGCAAACACCATCACTATGACACCTGATCATGAGCAAACACCATCACTATGATGACACTTGATCATGAGCAAACACCATCACTACAACACTTGATCATGAGCAAATACCATCACTATGACATTTGATCATGAGTAAACACCATCACTACGACACTTGATCATGATCTAACACCATCACTATGACACTTGATCATGAGTAAACACCATCACTATTACACCTGATCATGAACAAACACCATACTATGACACTTGGTCATGAGCAAACACTATCACTATGACACCTGATCATGAACAAACACCATCACTATGACACTTGATCATGAGCAAACACCATCACTATGACACTTGATCATGAGCAAACACCATCACTATGACACTTGATCATGAACAAACACCATCACTATGACATTTGATCATGAGCAAACACCATCACTATGACACCTGATCATGAGCAAACACCATCACTATGACACCAGATCATCATTATGACACCTGATCATGAGCAAACACCATCACTATGACACCTGATCATGAGCAAACACCATCATTATGACACTTGGCCATGAGCAAACACCATCACTATGACACTTGATCATGAGCAAACACCATCACTATGACACTTGATCATGAGCAAACACCATCACTATGACACCTGATCATGAGCAAACACCATCACTATGACACCTGATCATGAGCAAACACCATCACTATGACACTTGATCATGAGCAAACACCATCACTATGGCACTTGATCATGAACAAAATTTACCACAAAAATGCTCTCTAACCCTGCAGAAGGCTTCAAGTCATATAGTTAATAACACAGAGTTAATGCCCTTATGATACCCAGCAAACCATGTTCAGTGAAGGCAAATGATATACTTTATTTATAATAATAATAATAATAATATTTAATTTTTATATAGCGCGTAATAAGAATGTCTCTAAGCGCTTCACAAATATACACAAAAATTAAAGCCATGAGATATCACACACGTGTAAAAAGGAACAGCTGAATATTAATGAAAAATAAGAGTTGACAATGGCCTAGTATACAAATATTGACTGCTTTGAGGGGCATGATTAAAACTATTGCCCAAGGTGATCTCTAAACTGTACCGAGACCTGAGATGAAGTTGAAGGGCATAGTGCGGTCCCTAGATTTACCCATGACCTTTAAAAATAAGCAGTTAATACAGTATTTATACAGTAGGCTGGCGGGTGCACCATGTGAGAGAGAGGGAGGATTGAGGAGTCCTGAAAAGGACTCTCGGTAATCTTTCTTGAGGGTTTGTAGTCCTGAAAAGGACTGTTGGTGTAGTCTTGAAAAAGACTTGGTTATCTTTCTTAGCTTATAGTTCTAAGGAGAACTATAGCGCTTGGAGAGGATGGGTGGCGGGAATGGCTCGACATTTCTAACAGGTTGACTATCCGTCGTCAGGAGACCTCATCCTCCCTCTCTCTCACATCGCGCACCCGCAAGCCTACTGTATATCTATATCACCATGCAAGCCGATACTTACAAGCAGCATCTAATACAGTATTTGTTATATATACCGGTAACACATGTCCACATCAATTCTCAAAAAGAGACATTTTAACAAAGAAGACTGTGAAAATGTATTCATTCGTAGTCTAGACAAAAAAGAGAAAATAACATCACACACGAATCCCCTGTTAAATTTGATGTTCAGCCATAACGTTCTCACATGTGCGAGCAGAACTATGCCCGTGCCCGGTAGATATTTATCGCTATACTACCCAGCAGTCATTAGCGTATTTCATGCCTGCAGTTTTGACCAATCAGAGGCCCAGAATCTTCATATGGGTACCTGTATATAATAACTAATGAATAACTTTCTGTTTTACCGTTTTGAACAAGCCCTGGTGTCGCTATTTTGAAATTAGGGGACGAGGCTTAGATACAATGTATTGGGCACCCGTTAGTGACAGCCTTGCTATTTTGCTAATGCCCTTTGTTTGTTCAAAATAGAAGCACCATAAACTTGAATATCCCTTGGTTTCATTCATCTAACTGGAACAGAAATCCATACATTTCAGGAGCCCCATATATTCTGTAAAGTATGAAAACCTGAACAATGAAATATAGGTTGCAAAACCTGAAAACTGTCATAATAATAATAATAATTACAGTGCTTATATAGCGCCTAACACTTACTTTGTCAGAAGTCTCTAAGCGCTCTACAATAATGCAGCATAATTACCCTGGCTTTAGCAGTGCAGCTGTTACGCGCGCTGCGTTTCAAGGAATAAATTCCTACCAGGTACCCATTTACTTCACCTGGGTGGAGTGTGGCAAATGTAGATCAATGTCTTGCCAAAGGACATTAGTGCATCCCTGCAAATACTTGAACATGTGTGTCAAGATCTATGACTGAGTCTCGCTCATTGAATCAGATGTAATAAAACCTGGGGGGTGTTTCACAAAGATCCTAAGTAGAACTTAACACTAAGTTGGACTTAAAAATTATGGACAGCCATTGGAGCCTTAAATAAAATATATTCAAAAGCAGAAATTCAAGTATTTTAGACTTTTTATAAATTCCACATCAAGAACATGATATCCCCCATGATAATAGAAAATATGAATGATTTGAATCAACATTTTATGTCTTTTAAAGTAACTTTTACAAAATGTTTTCAAGGATGTTAATGGCTTTCCATAATTTTTAAGTCCAACTTAGTGTTAAGTTCTACTTAGGATCTTTGTGAAACACCTCCCTGGGGGGTGTTTCATAAAGCTGTTCGTAAAGTTACGTGTGACTTTACGAACGACTTGTATATGAAAAGCCAAATGGGATGCTCAATCATTATTAACTGCTTAAACTAAAGTTGAATTGTGCAGATGTAGATTAACATTCTTAGTATAACAAACATTTTTAATACAAAGTATGTTTTTTGCAATAATTTAATTGAGGTTATTGGTAATATAGTCACACTTTGTGAAAACATCAGGAAAAACTTTGGACATCCTATCTGGCACTTCATATTCAAGTCGTTCGTAAAGTCATGCATAACTTTACAAACAGCTTTATGAAACACCCCCCTGGCATGTATGTGCCTCTCATAGCTTCTCACATTATATCACTGGTGTTCACACACTAAATATATCACAACAATTGACGAAAGTGGAATAAAATTCTTTGTGTACAAAATACTTATCATCAAAATAGATACCAGTATATAAATGCTACCCACTACATAAAATATCTTTGACAATGTATTTACAAAATATATCTCTTTCCACACTGATTTCTTAAAAATGCTTACACATTTGAGCTTTTCACGATGATAGACTTATTCAGTACATAATAAGTTGGACGAGACTGTATGTCTAGTTTCATATTTTCTTAGCAAAAAAATATAATACACATAATGATTCTACATAATCATCAGTCAACCATTCTCTGTTGTCTCCTCATTACACTGTTCATAAAATACCTTTATGATATTGACCAGACCATAGGGGCCATAACAACAAAATAAAAACAAAAAACAATTTGCAACAAGAAACTCTTGCAATATTGGAAATAACAGAGATATTCACAGCAAGAATCTTTCATGTCCTGCGAAAATTCAGTGTTGTGTCTCCTGTTTTTCTACTATTACGTGGCATGAAACTTATGCAATCTTTTTATGAGCACAACCATTTGTGATTTGAAAGAATTACATTGCCACAGCTAAGTATTTCTTAAAGGCGCACAATCCCGCCAGCTGTAGCTATCACTGCTCTAGTCATCGCCATCGGAACATGCCATCTGCGTAAGAGCCGTATTCTGTTGGTGTCAATAGGCAGCTAGCACCGTCTGCCAGCGTGTACGTATTTTGAACGCCCTCTGGAATACGGGGATTGTGCGTCTTTAAGTCAATGACAAATGAAATATGTTCAGGGTTCCCACAGGAATTTGAAAGCCAAATTCCATGAATTTCAGTGACCCATTTTTGCCCTTTTCTATGACCAGATAAGTACCATTATGGTATGGGTTGTGGCATCCAAGCAGCGTACAAATACTACTCCTGGGACCAGTTTCACAAAGCCTTTTTCAATGACAAATGACAAAAATCAGTGACAAATCTGCTGATAACCAATCAGAAGCAAGGATTTCAGTAGCTTATAACAAAAACTGTCATTTGTCACTGATGACAAGTTTTGTGAAACCCCCAGTTGACAGTTCAAACATGGAAGCTGCCATAGCCACACTCGTCCCACACCCAAAATTAATGTACATGGCTTTCCATGACTTTAAGAAAAACAATTCTTCATGACTTTCCAGGTTTTTACCCGACCGTGGTAAGTAACCCTGTATGTTTCTATCAAGGGCAATACAATTCAATGATCTCCCCTCAAAGTAAGAGTCAGTCAATATCATTATCATTCATAACAGGCACATGCAGGTGTGTCAATTTAAACA
This sequence comes from Strongylocentrotus droebachiensis, assembly GCA_035222895.1. NCBI lineage: Eukaryota > Metazoa > Echinodermata > Echinoidea > Camarodonta > Strongylocentrotidae > Strongylocentrotus > Strongylocentrotus droebachiensis. The sequence continues at coordinate 127,073 of JAVYIG010003996.1, forward strand.
AACTCGTCGGCTGACTGGCAGAAGGGCGTTAGCGACTCAAGATTTGTTTCATATTTAAACTGCTTTCCGTCCCGAAAATTGGTTTTAAGCTTAAAAGACTATTATAGAAATGTTATAGTAGAACACGGCCACAATTTTTATCTCAGAAATTAGTCAGTTTAATAAAAGTTTGAGGCGATTTAGTGCTAATGCCCTTCTGCTTAACGCATCATTTTTTACCTGAAGTTTGAGCTAACGCCCTTCTGCCATCCAGGCGACGAACTGTTGCTGTTTTGCAAAACAAACAAAAAAGCTTGTCGATCAACAATTAGCAACAGTCAACAATTGGAGCAGACCTACTGCAGGAAAGATGCCTTCAAGTTCTCCTTTTCCCAATGTACATGTAAAGACTGGAATAGACTACATGACAGCATCATCGATACCTTTATGTCCCAAATGCTAAAAATATATCAAACAAAGATCATTGGGTGGTATTTCGGTAGCGTTTACTAAGTTAGCGCGTACTATTAAGTTAGTCCACACTTTATGGAGTGCCTGTTGCCAACTAATTTACCCTGTACAGATTATTTCAATCCTTCAATGAAAAGTGTCGAAAAAATAATTTTGCAATGAAATGGGAAGAAAAAGATAATATAATAATAATAATAAATAATAGTGGGTTCTTGTATAGCGCTCATGTCAGTCAGATTAGACCCTCCTGGCGCTCCCGATTATTACCCTGGCTTTAGCACGGCTGCCATACGGCGCTCTAGCATTTCAAGGAATAAATTCCTACCAGGTACCCATTTACTTCACCTGGGTAGATTATCTTTATCATGAATATTGAAGGAGGAAGGTGAAACCTAGCATTCCATAGAAGTGTGAACTAAAATTCTTGTTTAGTCTGGACTGACTCCAGGATTAACTTATGAGAATACCACCCAACGTAGTCTATGATCATGTGACCCTTGCCTGTGTTTGTACATGGAGTAACAAGTCTGTCAAAACGTACCAAAGAAGATGAGGAGGAGGAAGAAGAAGAGGAAGAAGAAGGAGGTGGAAGAAGAAGAAGAAGAAGAAGAAGACTAAGAAGAAGGAAAAAGACAAATTCCCAACAGCAGAGAACTCCTGAAACCAGATTTCAATACTGGTTAACAATTCACCCAGACCCAGTCTTATATTAAAACAAGTCACAACTGGAGGCTGTTTTACAAAGCTTGTCATCAGTGACAAATGACAGTTTTTGTTATAAGCTACTGAAATCCTTGCTTCTGATTGGTTATCAGCAGATTTTTCACTGATTTTTGTCATTTGTCATTGATAAAAGGCTTTGTGAAACACCCCCTGATCTGAATTGACAATAAATCACAGACTTCACAATCTTTTATCTATATATAAAACTTTCATTGATATCAATTCAAATGAATTTGTGATTGATTGCACTTCATCATGAGACCACTGCAATTATCACAATATACTGATTGTTTTTAAAACAATACTGCTATGGCAATTCTCAGAAATGTTTGTGGTTGTCATGCGCAAACGCGAAGACTACCAATTTACAATTACAAAATACACTGCATTTTCATAATGCAATTGCCTAACGTAGTTGCCTAATATGAATAATCCTGCAACATTCTAGGTAATTAAATAACAATCCAATTTCATCCCTGTATTTCAAGAGTATGAATATGAAAGGCTGTTTGTTCGATCTGTGGACAAACAAAAATACATGTACATACACAAATATCATCCACAACCTTTGCATTGACTTTACATGTAGATACTACAATGGCGATGCGAGGACATAAAATATCTTTAAGGCAATATACTTGTCACAACTGGGCCCACACACTGAATATATCAAACAATTTATGTGCGAAGAACGACCAAAGAGCGTATATGAATATAATTTTGTGTACACATCTTTCAATACGGAGGTATATTCCAAGTGCTTTCGCTTTAAAGCCCAAGTCCACTCCAAAAATAACTTACTTTCAATAGAACCAAAAAAATCAGACAAACCAATCAAAAAAGGTTTGAGCAAAATCGGATAACTAATAAGAAAGTTATGAATGTTTAATGACATGAAATACTTTGAAAATCACTACACAAATTGGCAACTCACTCATGAGTCTGTGACGTATGGTCCTCACTATCCACTAATTATTTTCTTTATATTGATAATATAAATTTCCTATTTTCATCCTAAGAATCTTATTTCTTCACACCAGCATCCAAGTTAGATTGTTAGTCATGTGTTTTTGTGTGGATGCACAAATAAAGAGTAATTTTTGTCCAGTTAAATCATGAAAAATTGAATTTTTATAAACTATTTATATAAAAATCAATAATTATGAATAAACAATATTCAGAAAATAGTATCAATTCTTCAAAATTCATAAAAGTTTTTGGGAAATGTCATGCATGCAATATGATGTAAGTCATATAACCTGGGCAAAGGCATGGGGAAATCAAGTTTTGGGGATAAAAAGGGAAATTAATGTGATTAAACTATATGAAGCAATTGATAAGTTGTGAGGACATGACGTCACAAACTGATAACCATCTTGGCAATTTGTGTTGTGAATCTCATTGTTCCATAGTTTTACATACTTTTTCAAAAATTCATAACTTTCTTATTAGTTATCCGATTTAGCTCAAACCTTTTTTGATCGGTTTGTCTGATTTTTCTGCTTTTATTGAAAGTAATTTATTTTTCGAGTGGACTTGTCCTTTAAAAGGAGACACAGACTTCCTCATGTCAATGTACTGATGCCTGGTGAGGGTGGTGTGAAGAAACATTCTGACCCTGTATGAAAGGTTCCATTCATCCAATGAAGACCTTGGTGGATACCTGATGACAAGTGAGAATGATCCATGCCTTCCCATCATTCACAGAATAGATGAGGTATCGTGCAATGAGTCTCTCTTTTGTATACTTTTTTAACACACAAGTTTTCAGGAAGAGAGAGGTACTTATGGTGGTGGTTGTTATTTTACCTGACTGCTAAGAAAACATAAATGCTTGTAAGTGAGCAAACAGACGGCCGACGGCTTTAGGTCCTCTCTGACGTACCTGGTAATGAGGATTAATGCCTCACCAAAGGGCACTAGCGCATCGACCTGTATTCAAACCCAGGTCACCAGATTACGAGACCACTGCTCTACCGATTGAGCTAGGGATCACAATAGTAGTTTGAGGGCCAAAGAAAATAGGAACCATTCCTCCACAATAGGAATGGTTGTCAGCTGTGATCCTTCGTTCGTGTCTCCTTAGATCAAGATTAATGTGCAGTTCCTAAATTAAATTAAATTAAACATGTTCTTCCATCGCCCGATGGCTGCGATGGCTGTCTCATTTACAAGGGCCTGGTCTTCATCTCTGCAACCCGTTGCGCCGCACTGCAAGATTGTGGTCCATCGTCTGGGTCTCTCCGCAGTCCCAGAGAGTATCTTCCTTCTTGGCATAGCCCCATCCTGCCATGTCGGCCTTACACCGCCCCATTCTCGTCCACATTTGATTTAGGCACTTTATAGGCAGCTGTGATGATCCAATGTTAATGATTGTTCACTCTCACATATATATAGCCACACCTGATTTTCTGTTCCATTTAGCCATTCCGAAGTTCCTATATGACAGAAACTCCATCACTTCACGGTATGCCATTACTATGAAGATATCCCTTCCTCAAGAATGACAGATTGCTTGACGCATTACATTAAGACATATAACAAATGGTGACTTTCATATACAGGTACTAGTAATCAAGTGCAACATTTAAGATAGTTATCTACATCAATATTTTTTTTCTCGCAGAATAAATTCATTCCATAGAATAAGGCAGTCATAGAACTCCTCTGGTATAAAGATGTTTGGATGTGGGGTCTAACTTTCGAGGAAGGTTAATTTGCAAAGTGCTATGGGAAAGGGCGGTCAGTTACTTGGGATACTTCCACTCATCCAGATGGTATACACTGACATGGGGGTCCTTGACTAGAACACACAATTTATGAGAAATGAGGCATGTCGGAAGGCACACATTGCGCAATATCTCCTTCCTCAGGTTCATCACGGTGACTACTGCTAAGCACATCTTGGGTGTTTCCTAGACATTCATTCAAGACTCACTAGGACGCTCAAAGGTACGACAGCTTGGCTTCGTTTCAAGGCAAGTTTGTTTGGACAAACACTGCGCAATATCTCCTTCCTCAGGTTCATCACTGTGACTACTGCTAAAGCACATGTCGGGTGTTTCCTAGACATTCATTCAAGACTCACTAGGACGCTCAAAGGTACGACAGCTTGGCTTCAATTCAAGGCAAGTTTGTTTGGACAAACACAGAAGATATCTATCTGAGAATAGAGGCCAGTTCAAGGCAAGTTTGTTTGGATAAACACAGAAGATATCTATCTGATAATAGAGGCCAGTTAAAGGCAAGTTTGTTTGGATAAACACAGAAGATTTCTATCCGATCATAGAGGCCAGGGAAGATCATTGAAGTCTACCGATCCACCCAGCCCGGCATCAGCCTCTAATAAGCTCATAATAAAGGCCATCGCGGCTTCATCATCGCCGCCCATCTCTTTGACCTTGGCCGCAGCGGCTGCAGCAGCACCTGGTGTGCTCAGTTCAGCAGCGAGTGCTGCCGATGAAAACCCTGCGGCGGATGACATCTCTGCGAAGGGATTCTGGGGTAGGTTTCCACTGCTACCCGTCTGATCACCACATACTAACGCACTGTTGAGGAACGACTGTCCTGTCATGACGATGGCAGGAGGCAGCTTGTCTGGTTTAGGATCACATCTGTTGCTGCTGCTGCTGCTGTGGACCTCTCGTGAAGACACCTTGTTGCTGTCTGATCCTATGGATGATACAGCTTCTCCGGTAATGCCTAGGGAATCTACCACGACAGGGCTGGCATCCTTGGACTCCCAACCACTCGATGTTACTTCATTCCTATACAGCCAAAATGATACAACATTTGATGAAGGTAGCTTTAAAGGTAAAGATCAGTTTTGGAAACGGCCCCCTCTCAAAAAATGAAATGGAAGCTCTTATTAGTTATAATTACCAATCATGTGAAAGAACATGTTTTGATTAATACATAATGATACAAATTTTGCCGAGAAACCGTCTACTAATTGATATATTTGGTAAATTATCATATCTATATATATGGACCTGATAGATATAATGCACGTGTCGCGTAGCCCCATATACATCTTTCTGTGTACAGTGCTTGTAACTTTAGCAAGACTGGGCCAAATTTCTTATCATTATGATGATTCCAGAACCTTGCAGTACACACCAATACTTATATGCTAGATGATCAACCTTTTCTGATTGATTCCACAACGTTTCTTTCACAATGCAATCACATGACCATAACTGGTCTTTATCTTTAATGGTAACAATACTTTTAAGGTCGCTTTTCTCTTCAATTGCTGTTCTTACTAGATTTTGATCCATGGTGAATAAAGAAGTTTTCAAAGTCTATACAGTTTCTTTCATTTCTCCATTGGTTAATTGCAGCAGGCGCGTACGCAGGGGGGGGGGGGTATTTTGGGGGTTAATCCCCCCCCCCTCAATTTAAAATAAAAATAAAAATGAATACTACAAACAGGAGACTACCGGTGTCAAGTTTTGTCACACATACAGTGCACATACTGAAAAACACTGTGGCAGTCTTAAGGTTTTGATCCAAGGTGAAAGAAAAATTACAGCCAGGCCTGATTTTCTCGAGGGAAAATATATTTTTAAAGTTTTTTAGTACAGGACAAATGGGAGGGGAGCTTGCAAGATTCATCACAGAGTTGCAAATCTGTATTTGATTGATCGGGTTTTGCTTCGACTTTACTGACCTGTTCCACTCACTTTCCAACTTCTATTAAAACTAACTTAATATCAGGGTGGACTTCCCTTTTAAAGTGACTCGGTAGCATTGTCTCAAATTCTGAAACAAAATCCTGGATTTAGCTCATGCTGCAATGATAATAAAAACCTTTAGGTTTAATAGTCAGGAACCCCATGACTTTTACAAGCCGATCGCCTATCTGATTATCAAGATATTTATGATTGGAAATCAAAATCAAATTTCTGTTTTCCTAACAGTTTTTATAACACTACAGTCTACTGGGGATAATGAGTATGGTAAAACCGGTCACTCAAAGATTGTTACTTTTTTGAGGCACTTCATAATCATTTTAATGCGCAATTTGATTAGGGCTTCAATATTACACCATCTCACAGACACTGATAACACGCAGGACCGTGCATCTCAGATTTAACACTGTTAAAGGGATAGTTGAGTTCTGTTTTCAGACCGCAAATGCCTATAAAGTGCATGGTTATTGCTCTTATTCTTATCTATGACATTTCTAGTGCCCTTTTAGAACCTAAAATTGGTATGAAGGTAGTTTTAGACCCCAAAATGTGTGAAATTTAGCAAATACGATACCAGTTCAGCTCCACTTTAAAAAAAAAATGGTGACCGTTAATTAATTATTTAATTAAAAATAACAATACTTCGGCCGGTTGGTTGGGCGTAATATAACCAACACAAAAAAGCCAACATCGGCATTGGCTGAAATACGACGTAAAAGGCACTGTTTCGTTTTTTAAACGGCCTTTTCAAATTATCTAATATTTGTGGTAGTACACAAGTATTAGAAATCGTTATATTTATGGATATTTCAGCCGTCTCTGAACCGATTTTGATCAAACAAAAATGATTTTGTTATTTAAATTGTATGTTCTTTCAAATTTGACACTCAGTTGCTGCTACCTTGTTTGGCGTTCAACAATAAGGGATAGAGCAACGTCGATCTGGCGCTGCTCGGTGGCTGCCGGGCTCACGATCAATTGGGCAAAAAGAATTTCCATTTTCGGTTTAACTTAATAAAATTTGGAGTGAACTTTAAAAGATTATTATTATTATTATTATTATTCATTATCTCACAAAAAATTGTTTTGTGAAGCGCCCTCTGCAACAGAACTCAACTATCCCTTTAAACGATGCCTTTAAGCAGGCTACTTCAGAATAGGTTTTTATCGGAGGGGTCAATTTGAACATGCAAAGACATGCAGAGACAAAATGGGGGGCTGACATGCAAAGACAAAAGGTCACATGAATTTGTAACAAAAATATTGTTTTAAAAGATGCGTAAGACTCGAAAGAAAAAAAGTCATGAAAGGAAAACTTTATACCCCCGGTTAAAATAGGGTTAAAGGTAATACAAAGTTTTGGGAAATTTTGAAAATTGGATGGATAGTGATTTTTTACAATTTTGATATAGTTGGATGCCCCTGTGGATGTATTATAAGCACTAGAAAATTTAGCCCCTAAAACACAATTTGAAATAGCGCCTACGGCCGTACAATGGTAGCTGCGACCATAAAAATCTCAGAATATTTAGTTGTGATATATAATTTCCAAACGGGAACAGCTAATCAGTCGATTTGAGTCAAAAACATGTTTTATAGCTTAATTAATTTTTTGACCTTGAGAGGGAGCTATACATCATAAAGAGTTTATTATTACATAATTACATTATTACATAACTTTAGACTCGATTTCAACCGCGACAACGATAACTGAATATTGTAGGATCGGATCGCATATGCTTCCAATATGTTCATTAGAACCAAATTCATGACCCCATACCAAAACTTTGTATTACCTTTAAGGGTGTACTTGAGTAGAATACATGTTTGACTCACACTCTTTCAGCTTCTTCAATGACCTCTTCAGCTATCTTCCATCCAATCTTGCCTGCTCCCATATGAGTGTTGTTGGTAGCTACACCGGGGATAGCTGCTGACTTGCTCAAGTTGGTAATCAGAGACTGGAGCTGCGAAGAGTCTTGGTCCTTGGTAGTAGGACCGCATTCGTTGCTGTTAGATGCAACCGCTTCGTCTTTGTTTCTACAAGGAGCAAGGAATAATATAATAATAATAATCTTTTAAAGTCCACTCCAAATTTGATTTAAGTTAAACCGAAAATGGAAATTCTTTTTGGCCAATTGATCGTGAGCCCGGCAGTCACTGAGCAGCCGGCAAATAGGGTATGTCTTTGAGACTTGGGCAACTTTATCTTTAGAGGTTGCTAGGCTGGATGTAAACTGTAAACTTAGTGTGGGGCAAATTTCAGTATCTCTGTGCTACGAGCATCACTTATGTGATGGATACCTTGGAACAATAACTTCATTATAAATATAATGTCTCTAGATGTACTATAAAATACTCAGGGCCGATCATGTGGAATAATCTCTTGAATACCTTAAAATGTACCAAAAGTCTTCCAGTTTTTAAACGAACATATAAAATTCATCTTTTAAACCTATGTTAAGTTGCCTTCTTCCTTCCTCTCCCATTCCTTTTATCCATCCGTTTTGTTTTGTTATTGTAGTTTCTGTTGTTGTATTGTTTGTTACTTAGTTTATGTTTTTGTTTTTGTTAAATTTGACTTTCATGTATACTCTCAAGGGATTGACCATAGACAGGCCTGTAGGCCTATTGTCGATCCCACCATTATCTGTTATGTTATATTTATGGTGTATTCTTGTTTTTCTTTTGATTGTTTTGTATTTTTATCAGATTGTGGAAATAAACTAAACTTGAAACTTGAACTTTAGGTCAGTGATACTGACTGAGTCATAGTGTTGCCCTGACTGAGGCAATAGTCAAAGGGGTCTAGCAAGTTTGAAGTCACAAACTTGAGTTGGGTGGTTTACATTTGATTAATAATCACAGCTTACGCATGTAGACATTTTTCAAGTCAAAATTTGAAAACTGATTCATTCTCCCAAACATCATTCAATAAAACTCACACTAATGTATTTGTAGAGACGACATATTCAATCTCTTTGGTCCACGGATTGCGAAAGGTGAACATTCGGGATCGGAGAAGGATAAAGTCGCCGTTCTTAGCTCGGAAGCGATAAGAACTCGTAAGGATCTTCTCTTTACTTGACAACACTGTAAAGAATAAATGCCATACAGAAAGTTAGTCATCACTATGGAAACTGCTTAACAACCTGAAAATGATAAGGTACTTTCACAAAATTTTGACAGATTGGAAAATTCCATAACTGTCATGCACACAAGAATTTCTGTTTTATAGGCTCAAGGGAACGTGCGCACATCCTGCCATGACCCCGAGGCGCGCAGGGGGGTCATGGCACGATGTGCACGTTCCCGAGAGCCTATAAAACAACCAGACCTTGAATATCAAAGCAGTCGATATGTCTTTTACATGCCGAATTGAAAAAAAAATCTAGCAAGAATACTTACCTTATCCTTTTATTGAGTAAAGATTGGTTAAAACATCACAGAAAATCTGAGAAACTGTCCGTTAATCTTCGCTGGCAAAATGACTGAAAGTTTCAGTAATTTGGGAATTACAGACAAAAAGCACTGTATGGTGTCCGCGCTCGCACAAAGACAATTTTAACACGTAAACCAATGGGGATCGCAGCATGAGGGCATTTTTTAAAAGACTATTGACTGGTAGGCGGGTATGAGGGGAATGGCTATAATGACTGCAATTTCGACCAATCAGATGACTAGATTTCTAAAGAGAGGTATATTATATTTAAAACATGATAGTATACCTGTTCCATAATAGATATATCGTCTATGTGATAGTACTCAAAACATACCTGTTTTATGATACTCTGCCATAATAGATATATCGTCTATGTGATAGTACTCAAAACATACCTGTTTTATGATACTCTGCCATAATAGATATATCATCTATGTGATAGTACTCAAAACATACCTGTTTTATGATACTCTGCCATAATAGATATATCATCTATGTGATAGTACTCAAAACATACCTGTTTTATGATACTCTGCCATAATAGATATATCATCTATGTGATAGTACTCAAAACATACCTGTTTTATGATACTCTGCCATAATAGATATATCATCTATGTGATAGTACTCATAACATACCTGTTTTATGATACTCTGCCATAATAGATATATCATCTATGTAATAGTACTCATAACATACCTGTTTTATGATACTCTGCCATAATAGATATATCATCTATGTGATAGTACTCATAACATACCTGTTTTATGATACTCTGCCATAATAGATATATCATCTATGTGATAGTACTCATAACATACCTGTTTTATGATACTCTGCCATAATAGATATATCATCTATGTGATAGTACTCAAAACATACCTGTTTTATGATACTCTGCCATAATAGATATATCATCTATGTGATAGTACTCAAAACATACCTGTTTTATGATACTCTGCCATAATAGATATATCATCTATGTGATAGTACTCATAACATACCTGTTTTATGATACTCTGCCATAATAGATATATCATCTATGTGATAGTACTCAAAACATACCTGTTTTATGATACTCGGCCATAATAGATATATCATCTATGTGATAGTACTCAAAACATACCTGTTTTATGATACTCGGCCATAATAGATATATCATCTATGTGATAGTACTCAAAACATACCTGTTTTATGATACTCGGCCATAATAGATATATCATCTATGTAATAGTACTCAAAACATACCTGTTTTATGATACTCTGCCATAATAGATATATCATCTATGTAATAGTACTCAAAACATACCTGTTTTATGATACTCTGCCATAATAGATATATCATCTATGTGATAGTACTCAAAACATACCTGTTTTATGATACTCTGCCATAATAGATATATCATCTATGTGATAGTACTCAAAACATACCTGTTTTATGATACTCGGCCATAATAGATATATCATCTATGTGATAGTACTCAAAACATACCTGTTTTATGATACTCTGCCATAATAGATATATCATCTATGTGATAGTACTCAAAACATACCTGTTTTATGATACTCGGCCATAATAGATATATCATCTATGTGATAGTACTCAAAACATACCTGTTTTATGATACTCTGCCATAATAGATATATCATCTATGTAATAGTACTCATAACATACCTGTTTTATGATACTCTGCCATAATAGATATATCATCTATGTGATAGTACTCATAACATACCTGTTTTATGATACTCTGCCATAATAGATATATCATCTATGTGATAGTACTCATAACATACCTGTTTTATGATACTCTGCCATAATAGATATATCATCTATGTAATAGTACTCAAAACATACCTGTTTTATGATACTCTGCCATAATAGATATATCATCTATGTGATAGTACTCAAAACATACCTGTTTTATGATACTCGGCCATAATAGATATATCATCTATGTGATAGTACTCATAACATGAGGTACCCAAAAGTTCCTGAGGTAGATAGCCCATTACAGCAGTCGCCCTGAAACCAAAAACAACCATAAAACAGAATTATTAGGCAAAACTACACATCATCTTCATCATAAAATAGAATTATTAGGCAAAACTACACATCATCTTCACCATAAAATAGAATTATTTGGCAAAACTACACATCATGTTCACCATAAAATGAATTTGCAAAATTGATTGATCCATTGCACATTGTGTGGTAAGAAATCATTCACAAGGGCCTCCAGCAAGTATGCAAATTCCATCGTAGGCACCATATGATGTCCTAATAGACCAGGGGGGTGTTTCACAAAGATCCTTAATCGAAGTTTGACTTAAAAATTATGGAGAGCCATCTGTAGCCCTAATTCAAAAGTGAAAATTCAAGAACATGAAACCTCCTTGATAATAGAACATATAAATGATTTGAATCAAAATGTTATGCTTTTTAAAATAACTTTTACAAAATATTTTCATAGATGCTAATGGCTTTCCATAATTGTTAAGTCTAACCTAGAGATAAGTTCAACTTAGGATCTTTGTGAAACACCCCCAGGGGAATGTTTCACAAAGACTAAGATTGACTTTAAGTTGGACTGAACTATGGCAGGCCATTCATGACGCTCTCACCAAAACGATCTTTATTCCTTCAATAATGTGACCATATGATAGTGATTTGTGACCAAAATTTGTATGTCCCTTGAGGGACCAATGCCAGTTAATGGTAAGAGAAAAGAGTGGCGTGAACGGCCTGCCAAAGTTAAGTCCAACTTGGAGTCAGTCTTAGTCTTTGTGAATCACTCCTCAGTTTACTGACATATTTGAGAAAAGGACGTAAAGGGATCCGGTAACTTTCGTCTCAGATTCTGAAACAAAATTCAGGATTTAGCTCATGCTGCAATGATAATTATAAACCTTTAGTCAGTCAAGAACCCCATGACTTTTACAAGCCAATCGCCTGTCTGACTATCAAGATATTTATGATTGGAATTACAAATTTTGAAAACCGTTTGCCAACGATTTTTATAACACTACAGTCTATTGGGGAAAATGAGTATGGTAAAACCGGTCACTCAAAGATTTCTACTTTTTTGAGGCACTTCTTGATCATTTTGAAGCGCAATTTTTTTAGGGCTTCAATATTACACCATATCACAGACATTGATAACACGTAGGGCCGTGTATCTCAGATTTAACATTGTTAAACGATCCCTTAAATCGCATCGAAGCATTGACTAACCTTTGATCTACGAAGGTGTACTTGCCGTCCATAGCATGCCTTGAGACAAATTCAATGGGTTTGAGTTGAATGTTATTGTTGGTGGAAAGCATCGGGCTTTGAATAGTCTGGAAGAGGCAAAAGAAACAAATTCAGTTAATCAATAATAATAATAATATTCAGCTTTTATATAGCGCTTAATACATCGATGATGTCTCTAAGCGCTTTACAGATATATTATTTGCCCAATCATTAGATTCAGGCTTGCCCGCACACAATGTATGCACATTTCTCCACTCCCTGGGAGCATTCCAGCCAAGTGCACACCTACTCATCTAACGACATTAAGTTTTGCATCCTACCGGGTACCCACTAGAACAAATCAATAAATCAGAACAAATAAGAACAAATATCAATTTTGCATGTTTTAATACTTGATCTCTTGATAATACTACTGCTTACACAATAAGACAAGAGCAGAAAGAGTAAATACTGCCCTAAAAACTATTTAGTCCATTTGTGTTGTGGTTTGCACCTACCGTAGTTCTTATAAGTGAAAGATCATAAGCAATGAAATATTCAAGCTCACAGTCAAACAGTATACAAACTAGATGGAACTTCGACTGCGCGCAGTCGAAAATGATGCCTCCGTCATGGAGCAATTTTACAAACCAAAACAGAAGAAATTTTTCAAATCAATTTCAATTGTAATCCATTATATACATATATGACCCTTTGATCTTTGACCTCATGACCCTAAAATCTACTCAGTTCATTGGCTCTGCAAGATGTCCTGAGTTAAATAGTAATCCATCTGTCAGTTCTAATGAGAATGCGTTCACCAGCTATTTTTGCATACATAATGAGCCCATGACCTTTGACCTTTGACCTCATGACCCAAGAATCTACTCAGTTCATTGGCTCTGCAAGATACATACATGATCTAAGTTTGGCAGCAGTCCATCAATCTGTTCTAATGATAATGCGATCGCAAGCTATTTTTGCATACATAATGAGCTGTATGACCTTTGACCTTGACCTCATGACCCCAAAATCTAATCAGTTCATCCGCTCTGCAAGATACATACATGACCAAAGTTTGGCAGGAATCCATCAATCGGTTCTTGAGATAACGCGATCACGAGCTGTTTTTGCATACATAATGAGCCCTGTGACCTTTGACCTTTGACCTCGTGACCCCAAAATCTAATCAGTTCATCGGCTCTGCAAGATACATACATGACTAAAGTTTGGCAGGAATCCATCTATCGGTTCTTTAGATAACGCGATCGCGAGCTGTTTTTGCATACATAATGAGCCCTGTGACCTTTGACCTTTGACCTCGTGACCCCAAAATCTAATCAGTTCATCGGCTCTGCAAGATACATACATGACTAAAGTTTGGCAGGAATCCATCAATCGGTTCTTCAGATAACGCGATCACGAGAACGGGACGTACGGACGGACGGACGTACGGACGTACGGACGTACGGACGGACGGACAACCCGAAAACATAATGCCTCCGGCTAGTTCGTAACGGAGGCATAAAAACAACCAAAATATAAATATACCGTATTTGCCGGCGTTAAGGCCGCAGTATTTTTGGAAGAGAAAATATCAAAAAGTCGGGGTGCGGCCTTTACAACAAAAGAGTAAAAAAAAAAAAAACGAAAGTCAAAACCAACACGAATTTGCAAGTATGGGACTAGAAACGGTAAAATAACTACCACTATGGTACAGGACATTTCCAAACATCTTACCGACAATTTCATCTTGCATTGTTGACATGAAGACGAAAATAAACGTCCTAACACAACATTTGCCGATAGATCTTGATCTAAGTTCGTGCCACTGCATTGCAAAAGTAAAGGAAGGGACAGTCTAACGGAGCTGCCGCGAACATCCATCCGAAGTCGCCATTTGTTTTTCCATTTCATACAGTTTCGCATCACACCGTACATTGTGGTAGGGGTATATCGGACACCAAATCTGCCTGCGATCACTTTTTTAGCTAAACTTCCGTTAAATTATAAGAATATGGATGAATTTGGTATCAGTTTGTAAAAAAAAAATAGTGTTTTCGAGAAAATTATGATTATTTGGTTATGTCAGTTGTTTTTTTCTCTTTGAAATGTCAAAGTTGGGGTGCGGTCTATGCGGCGGTGCGGCCTTATCGCCGGCAAATACGGTAAGTCAATCAAAACTAAGTTGGTCATATATAGACACACTGATTAAAAGGTGTGATTCATATGTACATGTTGTTATAGCTAGATTACTCTGTAAATGCAATTTGAAATGCACATAACAATGACGCACACAAAAAAACCATGTGACAGCTCAACTAGTAATAATTCTGTATTTCTATGAAGCATAAAACACCAATGACGCAGTCTCTGTGTCTTTTTTTAAATATAGAAATAGGAGAAAGGAAAAGGAAAACCGTAAAGGAAAACAGCATGCATGTAATTCAATATTGAATACTACCGGTAACAGCAACAAAAACTGATAACCTTTAATCGTGCATATCACCGGACTAAATTGTGCACTTTCTTGAAAGAGAGAGACAGATTGAGTGGAGAGATAGTGGAGAGAGAAAGGAGTAGCTGAATATCAGAAAGGATTACTAGATGCTTATCTAAATATCCATACCTCAACGCGGGCAAATATGGTAGTCATTAACTGCAGAAAAAGTGTTTTCTGCAGTTAATATATATTATAATATATGTTTTTTGAAGTCAAATATATTTACATGTTACAAAAATCATGTTTGTCATTATTATCATCACCATCAACATCATCATACTAATCATCAACATCATCATCATTACCACCATCATCATCCATCCATCATCATTTTGAGGGATCCACATTTTGGAAGCTCTGCTTTTCAGTGGATCCCTCCATTTCAACAGGTTTATCTTTAAAAAAAGAAATTTAAAAACCCCATTATACTTGATAATTATGTATACTTTCTATTTTACAACTTTAAACCATGTAAAATGTATTATATTATTGAATGTTGAATGCTGATTTCTTGTCATAATTACTGTTCTGTTGGAAATGAAAAATAAAACTGAAACTGAAACTGAACTGAATATAAAATCAGGCGTTAAATTTCCAAATTTTGTAGGGCAAGGCCACTTTTCTGAAGGGCACATTCCTATATTACAGCACAAATAGGAAGAGTTGGAAAGGGCACAAAAAATCTCCAAGGCCAATGAGAGGGGCATTGAGGCCAATCAAAGGGGCATCCAAGGCAATGGCCTTGGATTAATTTAAGCCCTGCAAAATGTTTGTTAGTATGAGTTTACCTGTACTCTGGCTACTGCAACCAGACAGCTAAGATTACAACCATCAATATCCACCTCCATCTCATCCTTGTCCAACCCCACCTTCCCTGGAGGCCAGCTCTTCAAGTAACCTGTACAGTGTATCGTTGCATACTTCTTACGATCTATAATATGAAGAGTGAAAGGGAAAAGAGATGGGAAAAGGTCTTTAAAAGCAGGCATTTGTAGGAAATGGAATTGCATGCCAAGTCACAAGGTGCATTATAATAACTGTCATCATTATCATCATCATCATCACCATCACCATCATTACCATTACCATCATCATCATCATCATCACCATCATCATCACCATCACCATCATCATTATCATCATCATCACCATCACCATCATTACCATCACCATCATCATCACCATCATCATCACCATCAACATCATCACCATCAACATCATCATACTAATCATCAACATCATCATCATTACCACCATCATCATCCATCCATCATCATCATCATCATCATCACCATCATCATCATCACTATCACCATCATCATTATCACTATCACCATCATCATCACCATCACCATCATCATCATCATCACTATCACCATCATCATCATTATCACTATCACCATCATCATCACCATCATCATCACCATCAACATCATCACAATCAACATCATCATACTAATCATCAACATCATCATACTAATCATCAACATCATCATCATTACCACCATCATCATCCATCCATCATCATCATCATCATCATCACCATCATCATCATCATCATCACTATCACCATCATCATCATTATCACTATCACCATCATCATCACCATCACCATCATCATCATCATCACTATCACCATCATCATCATTATCACTATCACCATCATCATCACCATCACCATCATCATCATCATCACCATCATCATTATCATCAGTATCACATTCATCATTAGGGACTTTTAGATTTACACAACGACAACCTGGATTGCTACGATCGACGTCCTTTTAATGCACTGCCTTGAATGGACGTCACACGTATCAGTCCACGCAAATCTAAAAGTCCCTAATATCACCATCATCACTATCATCATCATCATCATCATCATCACTATCATCATCATCATCATCATCCTCATCAGTATCACCTTCATCATCATCACCATCATTATACCTGCTGGTTGCTTGAGCCGTTTCCACTGCTGTCCATCCTCCGTCTTGACCGCATGCTCAGGGCTATATATCCTCATCCTACAGAAGAAGGAACGACGTGCTCCGGAGGACAGCTGAGGAGGAGACATCGTCATCTCAGATTTCACCAACATACCGGCTGTAACACATGACAACGAGAGACCAGTTATAATAATAATAATAATAATAATAATTGGATTTATATAGCGCCTTTTCCAAAGGTTACAAGGCGCTGCTCTCTTGGACTATCAACAATTTAAGAGGAGTTGTACAGGTAAGTTTTAAGTTGTTTTTTTTTGAAGAAATCTAGTGAAGTACCGTTCTGTTTCTTAAGAACGAGGGGAGATTGTTCCAGAGACGTGGGGCTAAGGACTGAAAGGATTTGAAACCACCCTGTTTACAGGATTTGAGAATGACAAAGGTAGGAGCTGATGAAGACCTATTAGTGAATAGGATGTTCTCTGTGGCTGAAAGAGTGAGGAAACGTATACAGGAAGGGTGGTCGACATAGATTTGAAAGTTTGAACAGTTAAATAGCTTGTTCACATATGATGAAGGAAACGTCTTTGGTAACCCTTTCAGGACAGAACTTTTTTAAAGGCAAAATTGATCACCACATGTTGTTCTTCAAACTGGCTATAATGATTTTTTCATTAGTCTCTCAAAACAATATATATTGGTATGATCCTTGTCGAAAAGTTGAAAATTATCAGTTTTGATAGAAAACAATGATTTTGAACCTCTCAATGTATTGCTATTGTATTTTAAAGCTTACTTTCCTTTTTAAAATTAATTGCATCAAACCCCAATATTGACATTCAACAAAAATGGGCGCAGAACATGTGCAGAAACTTGGCCCTTTCTACTCATGCATCTGGTTTCATTTTTAGGGTTCTGAATCGAAAGTTATTGAGCCAAACCACAAAATGTGGATTGACTGTCTTGAAAGGAACAAGTAAATAAATGGAAACTGGGGGGTGTTTCATAAAGCTGTTCGTAAAGTTACGCATGACTTTACGAACGACTTGTATATGAAGTGCCAGATATGATGCCCAAAGTTTTTCCTCATGTTTAAACAAAGTGTGACTATATTTCCAATAACCTCAATTAAATTATGGCAAAAAAATATACTCTGCATTAAAAATGTTTGTTATTATAAGAATGTTAATCTACATCTGCACAGTTCAACTTTAGTTGATGCAGTTTAATGATTGAGCATCCCATTTGGCTTTTTATATACAAGTCGTTTGTCAAGTCATGCGTGACTTTACGAACAGCTTTATGAAACACCCCCCAGGGATGACAAAAAGTAGCTGCATGTAGCAAAGGTGCTATGTGAACACACTTTCTATGTGTAAATAAGACTCGAGACATGTGCAGCATGTTTAAAAACACTTACTCTTGGTATCAATGAAGCGTTCTCGAGGTGAAAGGTCAGAAGATGAGAGTTGCTCTTTGACCTTTGGGATGTCTTTAGGATGAAGGATATCAAAGAGACTCTGACCAATCAAACGTTCCTACGGTACAAAGATTAAAATAAAGTTTTTAGTTTCTTGTGCATGAGATACAGTAACACAAAGCTCTTCATTAATAAAACAGGTATATTGTTTGTTCTTAGCTGGAAGGGCGTTAAAGGGATAGTTGAGTTCTGTTTTCAGACCGCAAATGCCTTCAAAGTGCATGGTTATTGCTCTCATTCTTATCTATGACATTTCTAGTGCCCTTTTCGAACCTTAAATTGCTATGAAGGTAATTTTAGACCCCGAAATTTAGCCAATACGATCATACCAATTCAGCTCCATTTTCAAGAAATATGGTGACTGTTAATTAATTATTTAATCGGCATTGGCTGAAATACGACGTAAAAGGCGCTATTTTGTTTTTTCAACGGCTTTTTCAAATTATCTAATATTTGTGGTGGTACACAAGTATTAGAAATCGTTATATTTATGGACATTTCAACCGTCTCTGAACCGTTTTTGATCAAACAAAGATGATTTTGTCATTTAAATTGTATGTTCTTTCAAATTTTATACTAAGTTTTTCATTATCTCACAAAAAAGTTATTTTGTGTAGCGCCCTCTGCAACAGAACTCAACTATCCCTTTAATTCTGTGTTAAAGTATTCCTTTCTGGCTCCACACAGACTACATGTATATGTATCCATCGTACACTATTCAATATACATGTATATGCACACTATCATCAGTATTCATTTCATATTCTAACTAGACGGTGGTACAAATAGATCATAGTTACACAGATATATATCACAATAAATCAAACTTGGCCCAGGACAATGGATCTGCCAAAGCAGGGAATAAAATACATACCATACATAAAACATGTATTTGTACAGATATGATACATGGTTCAATGAGATAATATATATGAGGTAATTGACATTTCAGAAATATTAATTAAATGGAAATGAATTATTAAGTATTTTTTATCATATATGAGAATATTTCATCTTTTATGAGCCATAGGGTACATTACTCATATACTGTACATCTCAATTACCAAAGAGCTTGTAAACACCTTCTGTGTCCCGACAGATAACACGTTCTACATTTATTCAAGCACGCTCGCATCATGTGTCTGATTTCAAGATGACCTCTCAGTGTCTGATCTCTTTATCTGCATCTCGCCTTCACCCTTTCCTTTTCTCTCCTAGTCTCCCTCTGTCCCTCTCTCTCTCTCTCTCTCTCTCTCTCTCTTTAGAATGTATCTCCTTTGTTCTTGCTTTGCCTTTTCAATTAACTGAGCATTACCCTCACATATATCATTGTTATATTTATTATTATTATTATTATATCTATACCGTGTGAGTCAAAAAAAAGTTTACACCTAGAAAATTGCTAATTATTAAAAAAATAATTGATGAACATTAAATTGTTATATGTCTCATGAAAGAGTGTTTTATCCCAAATCATTTGGTACCATTTTTGTGTGGTATGTGTTCACGCTTGGATGAACAGGTGGCATTGTTTGCAAGAGTGCAGAAATCGACTTGCCCCAAAGTGATGCCTACAGTATGTATTATGTTGGGATTAGCGGAGTAAGAGAATGAATTGAATGTATCAAATGAAATGCATTGCATATGTTTTTTGCAAAGGGCAAAGTCACACACTACCACACACACGCGCACAAATGTTCGTTGATATTTGATATTCAATATTTGATATGTGTGGCATGATTAATTTTGTTAGGGATGTTATTTGGATCTGCAAAGACCGAATTAATACCCAAATCCCAATTGTTTTATTCAAACATCACATAGGTAACTTTGGCGCAATTTGATTTTTGCACTCTCGCAAACAATGTCTCCTGTTCATCCAAGCGTGAACACATACCACACAAAAATGGTACTAAATGATTTGGGATAAAACACTCTTTTATAGGACATATAACAATTTAATTTTCATCAATGATTTTTTAAATAATTAGCAATTTTCTAGGTGTAAACTTTTTTTTGACTCACTCTGTATATATATATATATATATATATGCACGATTTATTGAATAAAAAACAGATTTATGATTTGTGTGTTTATTATAAGTTTTGGTTAATAATTTTAGTCAGACAATGGTGCGCTTAGAGACACCCGTATTAAGCGCCTAATAAATGTTGTGTATTATTATTTTATCATTATATCTCTATCATCTCTCTCCACTGAAAAGCTATAAACATTCCAGCGCTCATTATCATTGCCCTATCCCTTCTCTCGCCCTCCCTCCCTTCCTGCATCTTTATTTTTTTCTTCTCTCTCTCTCTCTCTCTCTCTCTTTCCTCCCTTCTTCCTTCTTCCTCTCTTTGTCCCTCTTCCTCCCATTCTCTGTCCTCTCTCCATCCCAATCCCGTTCTTGCTCTCTCACTCTCTGTCCCTCCCTTCTTACTTCTTCTTTGTCTTCCTTTTTCTCTCTCCCCCTTTCACACTCTCTCTCTCTCCTTGCTCTACCTCTCTCTCACTGCCTCCAACTCTCACCCTCCCATACACACCCTTTCTCCACCTCTCTTTCCATTGTTTCCAATCTCTCCATCTCTCTTCCTCCAACGCACACCCCTTCTCCACCTCTTTCCAATCTCTCCATCTCTCTACCTCCCACACACCCTTTCTCCACCTCTCTTTCCAATCTATCCATCTCTCTTCCTCCCACACACCCTCTCTCCATCCCTCTTCCTTTCACTCTCTCTTCCTCCCACACACCCTCTCTCCATCTCTCTTCCTCTCACGCACACCCCTTCTCCACCTCTCTTTCCAATCTCTCCATCTCTCTTCCTCCCACACACCCTATCTCCATCTCTCTTCCTCCCACACACCCTCTCTCCATCTCTCTTCCTTCCACACACCCTCTCTCCATCTCTCTTCCTTCCACACACCCTCTCTCCATCTCTCTTCCTCCCACACACCCTCTCTCCATCTCTCTTCCTCCCACACACCCTCTCTCCATCTCTCTTCCTCCCACACACCCTCTCTCCATCTCTCTTCCTCCCACACACCCTCTCTCCATCTCTCTTCCTTCCACACACCCTCTCTCCATCTCTCTTCATCCCACACACCCTCTCTCCATCTCTCTTCCTTCCACGCACACCCCATCTCCACCTCTCTTTCCAATCTCTCCATCTCTCTTCCACACACACACCCTTTCTACCTCACTTTCTAATCTCTCCATCTCTCTTCCTCCCACACACCCTCTCTCCATCTCTCTTCCTCCCACGCACACCCTCTCCCCATCTCTTTCCAATCTCTCCACCTCTCTTCCTCCCACACTCCCTCTCTCTTCCTCCCACACACCCTCTCTCCACCTCTCTTCCTCCCACACTCCCTCTCACTTCCTCCCACACACCCTCTCCACCTCTCTTCCTCCCACACTCCCTCTCTCTTCCTCCCACACACCCTCTCTCCACCTCTCTTCCTCCCACACTCCCTCACTCTTCCTCCCACACACCCTCTCTCCATCTCTCTTCCTTCCACACACTCTCTCTCTCTTCCTCCCACGCACCCTCTCTCTTCCTCCCACACACCCTCTCTCCATCTCTCTTCCTCCCACACACCCTCTCTCTTCCTCCCACGCACCCTCTCTCTTCCTCCCACACACCCTCTCTCCACCTCTTTTCCTTACACACTCCATCTCTCTTCTTCCCACACACCCTCTCTCCATCTCTCTTCCTCCAACACAGCCTCTCTCCATCTCTCTTCGTCCCACACAGCCTCTCTCCATCTCTCTTCCTCCCACACACCCTCTCTCCATCTCTCTTCTTCCCACACACCCTCTCTCCATCTCTCTTCCTCCCACACACCCTCTCTCCATCTCTCTTCCTCCCACACACCCTCTCTCCATCTCTCTTCCTCCCACACAGCCTCTCTCCATCTCTCTTCTTCCCACACACCCTCTCTCCATCTCTCTTCCTCCCACACACCCTCTCTCCATCTCTCTTCTTCCCACACACCCTCTCTCCATCTCTCTTCCTCCCACACAGCCTCTCTCCACCTCCCTTCCTCCCACACAGCCTCTCTCCATCTCTCTTCGTCCCACACAGCCCCTCTCCATCTCTCTTCTTCCCACACACCCTCTCTCCATCTCTCTTCCTCCCACACAGCCTCTCTCCACCTCTCTTCCTCCCACACAGCCTCTCTCCATCTCTCTTCGTCCCACACAGCCTCTCTCCATCTCTCTTCTTCCCACACACCCTCTCTCCATCTCTCTTCTTCCCACACACCCTCTCTCCATCTTTCTTCCTCCCACACACCTGCTCTCCACCTCTCTTCCTCCCACACACACCCTCTTCACCTCTCTTTCCAATCTCTCCATCTCTCTGCCATCTATCAGTAACCCGTATCTTTGAACTTGTTGACTACTCACCCATGTTATATTGAGGACGTTGAGTACGGACTCAGAAACGTACAGCACCCGACCACGATCACAGCTTACTACGAAGAGAAATCCCTCTGCAGCCTGCGGGCAATGGATACACACAACCAAGCAATGTCGTTATCAAATTGTATATGTCTACAACTTGTAATATATGAATAAATACTTGCACCATAATTGTTGTATCATTATTTAAGAATGAATTATAATGTTTATCTATCTAGTTACTGTTGTACTATTTTAGTTAAGATCTTGTCAGAATTTTTGTTTGAGGATAGTTCAATAGTAGATACATGTACGGTAATCAATTAAGCTTGTAATACCATGTAAAGCGCATAGAGATATACCTTTTATAATGCGCTATAGAAATATAATTTATTATTATTATTGTCATATACATCAACTAGCTGGACCCGCGGAAATCCGCGGGATTCTAGATAGGTCGGGGGGTGTAAATAGATATATAGAGACTGTCTAAATTAAAACCACCAAGAACTTTATTTGCCATTCAGGCCATTAAAAAAATATACATGTTTTGCGTCCCCGCCCGCTTCCCTTTTGGGGGCCGCCTCCTATTTTTTTTTTTTTGAATTTTTTTTGATTTTTTTTTTTTTTGAAAGAAAAAAAAAACAGCGTCCCCGCCTGCTTCCTATTTGGGGGCCGCCTCCTATTTTTTTTTTTTTTTTTTTTTTTTTTTTGGAAGAAAAAAAACATGAAAAGCACTGCGAAAATGTATTTCTGATTTTAAAAAAGAAAAAAAAAATTGTCGGCCGCCATCTTGAAAAATAGCCCGAATGTCAGGGAAAATGTACCGAGCGGCCATTTTGAAAGAAAAAAAAGAAAAAAAAGGGCCTCCTCCTTCCCATTTTTCGAAAAAACAGGACGCCAAACATGTTTTTTTTTTAATTTGGCCTTATATAAACAAATAAAAAAAACGATCCAACTGTACCGGTAGTTATTCTTTAAGCCACTGGAACTGCGTAGAGTTCCGTAGTGTGGAAAGCTTTTACTGCTTTGTCGATCTGGCGTAGGGTAGCGTACTGTTGCGTAGGCATGTAGCGTAGTGTTGCGTAAAAAGGCGTACTTTCTGCGTCAAGTTTCTACGCCGAAAGTACGCGAAAAAAATTAAACATGTTGAATTGTTTTCGTTCATCTTGCGTACCCCTTTCCGTCCCTCAGCATATAGTAACGTAGGCCAGCGTAGTTGGTACGCAACACTACGCAACTCTACGTATTGACCCCACGCTAATTAGTGACTCGCAAGTGTCACAAATAAAGTATTAAAAATATGCTCATCTGACCCTAATTAAACGCCTAAACCCCCCGAGCTTTCGGGGTTTATGGCCCCTTGAAACCCGTGGACCCCACGCCTATATTATATATACACTCAACCCGCTGCGATCTGATCTCTCCCCCCCCCCCCCCCCCCCCAACTTTGAAGAATGTAACCCCCGAGCTCTTGGGGGTTTATGGCCCCTTGAAACCCGTGGACCCCACCCCTATATTATATATACACTCAACTCAGGACCCGCGGAAATCTGAGGGATTCTAGAGGGGGGCGCAAGCAAAAAATTAAGTTTTTCATTTCGGAGGCTCCATTTCAAATTTTTGGAAAATTTTAGGGGCTACTTTTTCAACTCTCGGGGGCTCTTTTTTCTGGGGCTACTTTTTCATTAATTCATAAAAGTATAAGCCTACACTTTGTTGAGATTTGTTTAGTAGGCTAAGGTTTCATGGCTTCCTACTTCATAATTGCCTAGGCCTATTTAAAAAAAACAAAACAATCATGATGGAAATAGGTCTCTAAGTTTGGACGTCGACGGGAAGCCCCGTGTATCTCACTGGCTTGTGCAGCGCTATTTTAAGCACATCCTATAGCAAGACGCTTTACTCTCGGTGATCCCGCCCTTTGCATAGAGCATTTAATACGCAACATAATGTGAGTTGGAAAAGCCACAGAAATAGTGATAATCGAGGAGAAACTGGGTACATTTTTATCGCAAGGGGCCTGCTGCAAATACTCGAATCCTTTGTTATACTGCTTTTTACCGTAGAGGGCGGTATTTGGTTTCTAGCCTCGTGTTCAATTTAAACACGTGTAGTTCGAGTATTTGCAGGAGGCCCATTCAGATAATGATTGTACCTATAGTAACTCCTTAAATATCACTATTTCTGTGGCTTTTCTATTGTTTACTATTGTATTCTTCCTCCAAGTTATGTATCTGCTTACGATAATTTTGAGTAGTTGTCTTTCCAATTGTGCTCTCGTAGTTTGTAATGATTTTTTTCTCGTTACGATCACGTCATTGCTTGGTTTCGTTTGGGCACGCATTATACAGCTAACGAGGTGCAGTGCGCATTTTTCCGAGACTAGTCTGAACTTCCCTTGCAACAGTTATCCGTATCGAAACTTCTTGTGATTACCAAGTAATTTTCAGCTTTTAAAAAAAAAGCATGCGATGTTTAAAATAAGAGATAAATATTTATTTTGTCTTTAACAAATTATTTGATCGGTATATTGTCAAGAAGAATTTTTTAGAAAGCCGTTTTATTATTCTAACATTCATATTTTTTGACCCGATTTATTCAACCTGCATGAATCAAAATGGCTGCTCGAATGTTGTCTTTCCATTTTTGCCCCAGTTTTTTTACTTTTAGAGGCACGATAATGGCACTAAAAATCGCCAATCATGGATGAAAAAAATGTCAAGTGGAAAAATATACCGATCTGAGGCGAGGTATGCATGTGTTGATTTATTTGATTGATAAAAAGGTCACTTTTAAGGGACATACGGATGATATGCGCTTTTTATAGAGGCAAGTGACAAATCCTGCGAGCTGATTTCGGGACACCGGGTCCCGATCGGTGCAAGGCCGTCGGGACCCGGTTTATGAAAATCCCGACATGACTCAGGCCTAGTTGCTAGGTCAATCAAACTTACATTACTTGTTGCTAGGTCAGACAAACATTCAATTGTGATTTGCCCAACCTAACAATATGTAATGTACAGGCTTTCACATTCTATTAAATACTATTATTTGTAACTGGTGAAAAGAAATGATTCGTAGGGAGGTACTTTACAAACTTGGATGCATCAAATTTGATTGTATTATAAGGGAAATAGCCTACTGAGTTAAAATAAATCATTTGACTTACCTCCAGAATAAGAGGATTAAGGTCATCTTCGGACAAGAAAGATGGCTTATAGTTTGCTTCTTTACGAGAACTTGAAGCCCCTGAAAAAAAGAAATTAATTAACATTTTAATTATACAGTCACAACTGCTTCAGTGACCACCTGTTTAGAAAGACCACCCACCTATAAAGGCCACATTTTTTATGTTTTCTTATTAAAACATGTAATAATTTAAGTAACCTGTACATAGAGACAACCTGTTTATGAAGACGCTTTTTCTTGTCTCCCTTGAGTGGTCTCTATACCGATTTCACTGTAACATAATAAAGGTTCAACAATTCAATCTCAATTTCATTTATTTGTTCAACCATCAAAATATATATACAATCAAAATAAGTTACATCAAGAATATAGAAGAACACAATGACAGTTTGGTGACCCCAGAGAAAGCAGAGCTTATAAAAAGGGGTCACCGAATTGAAATACATAAAAAGATCAACAATACTTATACCAAAAAAATCAACATCGAACATTAATCAAAAATAAGGAAACAAGAGAATAGAAGTACACTTCTTGTCAATGTGACCTTAAAATAATGTATTTTTTCACCAAAACACTATCTTAAAATCTTCCAATAGCAAGAATTGCACAGATTCAAGGAGCTGGAATTGAAGCATCTTGGGCATAAACTTTAAAAGCAAATGTTGATTTCCAGTTCGGTGTTAGTGTTGTACCCGCACACAGACAACGCACGAACGACGCCAATTTATTGTCTGACGATCAAATCAAAATATGTGAAACAGGTGATTCATATATTCTTTTGAATAAAATGAGTTATTTTATAAGACCCGAGAAAAACATGTAAGTGTAAATTTATTCTGTACTGTTCATGATATCTTTAGTTTCAATGTACTATTTTTAAATCATCGTCGTGAAATCAAGTATGTGGTGACGTCACAGATGGTGTTAAGCTATCGATTTTGATATCGGTATCGGGCTCTTAATTTCATCAGCAAATTTTTCGCTCGATTTAAGAGCTCTTGAATGCTCTAAACACTAACACTAACACTAACACCCAACTTGAAATCACTCATTGCTTCATTTTGGACATTTTTGCTTGCTGAAACATGTACTAAAGGAACCCCCAGATAAGGACTGCTTTTAAAGAAGACCAATTTTAGAGGAGGCGCGATTGATGGCTCAGTGGTAGAGCAGTGGTCTCGTAACCGGGAGGTCCCAGGTTCGAAAAAAGTCAATGCTCCCATGCCCTTTGTAAGACATTAATCCTCATAACCAAGCCCCTCCGAGAGGACTTAGAGCCGGCGGTCCCCTGGTTATTTACTTACAAGCATACATGTATATACATATACTTTCTTAGCAGTCGGGTAAAGCAATTATTGATTCATCATCATTTTTTCAATCTCTATCTTCAGTGATATAGCTATAGTTTCAGTGCATTAAGTGGTGAAGTGTGACTCATCAAAAATCTATTTTTAGAATTTCTCAATTTTTTCTTCATTTTCCGAAAGAGCATGACAAATAATGTCCAAATGTCGAAAACCAATTGAATATGTTAAGTATTGGCTGAGATATGACCATCTGAATAAATATACTCCCCATATAGGAGCTCAGTGTTATTTGTTCTGGCTCCTAATGGTTAGGAGCCAGAGCAAATAACATTGAGATCCCATGGTTAGGAGCCAGAGCAAATAACACTGAGCTCCCATAGGCAATCTTTTTATTCAGATGGTCATATCTCAGCCAATACTTAACATATCTAATTGGTTTTCGACATTTGGACATTATTTTTGATTCTCTTTCGGAAAATGAAGAAAAAATTGAGAAATTCTAAAAATAGATTTTTATGATGTCACAGCTTCGGTACTCTATAAAGTTCAAATACAAGTGCTCCTTACCTCTCAATGTTTTCATATGTTGTACAGCCATTCGTAGTATAGTAAGTTTATCAAGCTTGGATGACATTGAACTGCATGTAGGTACCATAGCACTCAGTTCCTGTATGTAGGTATTCATCTTCTCTCGTCGTCTCTTCTCGATCTCGCTGTGATTCTGCCTGTTAATTCAATCACAACAACAAAACATGTTTGATAATTTTATAAATGTAATGCTTCCTAGGAGAAATTTCAATTATTTAAACATATTTGTAGCTTACACCCAGTAAATAAGATCGGTTGATCGATCTGTATTGAAAAAAAAGTCAGAAAAAATCTTGGAACCAGTGGGACTTGAACCTGCATCTACTTGTTTTTCAAAACAGATCGATCATTCGATCTTATTTACTGGGTGTAAGCCACAAATATGTTTAAATAATGTTTGATAATGTGTTCTTGTATTGTGTCCTGTCTGTTACACCATGAAACTCCTATATTGCTCCAACATTAAAGATAAAGGTGAGTTCTGGTAAAAGAAAGAAAATGAATTCTCACAGAATCAAACGAAACTTACACTGAATGTTCAAGATTACAAATAAATGTCATTTCCCAAACAATTTTGGTAGAAAATGTATACTGGCTGAGAAATGAGCATAGAAAGATTAGGAAATCAAGGTTAGTAGCCCCGACACCATTTGTGTAGTCCCACATCTTTCTGTGTACAGTGCTTGTTACTTTACCAAGACTGGCCCAAATTTATTATGATTTTGATGACTCCAGAACTTTGCAGTACACGCCAATACTTACATGCTACATGATCAACTTTTTCTTTTTGTGATCCATTTCACACCTTTTCTTTCACAATGCAATCGGATGACCAGAACTCACCTTTATCTTTGATACTGGTACCTTGTTTAGAGTTGTCTCGTCTTTCTCTTTTGTATATCGTTGTATGTGTTTAATCTTTTAATTGTTTTTGTTTTTTGTAGTTATTGTTTGGTTTTGCATATTCATGTAACTAAATGTTTAAATATATTGTACTCTCCTCTTGCTTTCGAGCACTTTCAACTTTTTTTCATTAGGGGATAACATGTATCTCGACCAGACCACCTCGGTCTTTTATGGTACCCTTGATTCCACGTATAACGATTTGCATCTGTACTGTATTTCTGGTTTATATGTGTATATGCTTTTATGAGAGATGCCAACCTCTTGTCTTGACACAAAAAAACAGATCGAGTATCCTAAAAAATTCAGATTTTGGAGAGAAAAATCAGATTTTCACGAAAACTGGACACTACATGTACCACTGGCCCGTTGGCCCCGGGCCAGTAAAATTTCAGGAAAATGTTTGCTCTTTCATTAAACTTTAATGAGAAAATTGTAAAGCAAAGTTTTTGGGTTGGGGTTGCGGGGGTTAACTTGTATATGTTTCTATGCGATTTCGCTCTTTTTATGGGTTTTATTTTTTAATTTTTTTTGTGAACAAAAAGATGAAAAATCGTATTTTTTAAATGTTTGTTCGTATTTCACTCTTATTATCGTACTAACTACATGTACAATTTAATTGTACTGGTTGGCATCTCTGTTTTATTGGAATCAAATAAAATTAAACTTGCACTTGAACTTGAAAACCCTGGGCCGAGTTTCAAATCAATACTTACATGTACCGGTATATCAGAAATATGAGCTTTTACTCAGTTTTGGGCTTACACTGTAGATAAACTACTTTGCCAACTTTGGTGTTCAGTTGAAGCTTTTCATCCTAAGTTTCAGACAGCTCCCTAGCAGACTTAAGCCAATTATTGCGGAGGTCTTGATTGGCAGACACATGGTTTTCATAAACACTCATCATACAGGCTGCCATGTTAAGTGTTCTTATTAAACTATTCAATCAGTCAAACAATTGCAGGAACCCTTGTGTACTGTTGGCCTTCTTGCATGTGTTGTCTACATGTGTCTTTTAAAGGAAAATCGATTCAATCTGCCATCTACGGTATACAACAATTTTGCAAACTGGTTTTAACTTAAAGACACCATAAATAAATCCACATATAAAGATGCAAATACATGTACATGGTACATGTAAACTTGACGAAAAAGACAAATAAAAAAAAACAACCTATGGATTCTGGTGTGTGGTTTTTTTTTTATCGCCCGCATCAATTTCACCAATTTGTTTTCAGTGTGAATGCCTGCACCCAAAGCACCCAAAACATAGGTGAATGATTCCGCTTTTAGTCGCTTCCATGCAATTCTGACAAGTCTTGCATGCTCATTTCTCACCCCCCCCCCCAAAAAAAAAAACACAACAACAACAACAACAACACACAGAAAAAACAGCATGAGGAATGGACATTTCTGCATTGGAAGTGTGTTGCGCGTGGTTGTAAGTTTCGTTTTAATGAAACGAAAACAAATCAAGGATTTTTCCAAATGGCTTTTGGGTTGTGCCTATTACAGAGCTGCCAACCTTGTGCAACCAAAAAAAGGAAT
Source organism: Strongylocentrotus droebachiensis (assembly GCA_035222895.1). Lineage (NCBI taxonomy): Eukaryota > Metazoa > Echinodermata > Echinoidea > Camarodonta > Strongylocentrotidae > Strongylocentrotus > Strongylocentrotus droebachiensis. The sequence goes on from JAVYIG010003996.1 coordinate 157,488, forward strand.
TCATTAAAGGTAAAGACCAGTATTGGCAACGCCCCAATTTCAAAAAATGAAATGGAAGCTCTCATTACCAATCATGTGAAAGAATATGTTTTGACTAATACATGATGATAAAAAATTTGCCGGGAAACCGCCTACTAATTCATATATTTGGTAAATTTATTTCTCTCATGGTCTGGTGAGAGAGATAGGGTAGTCCCATATACATCTTTCTGTGTATAGTGCTTGTAACTTTACGAAGAATGAGCCAAATTTCTTATCATTTTGATGATTCCAGAACCTTGCAGATGCTAGATGCTAGATGATCGACCTTTTCTGATCGATTCCACAACGTTTCTTTCACAATGCAATCGCATGACCATTACTGGTCTTTACCTTTAAAACGAAACTTACAACCACGCGCAACACACTTCCAATGCAGAAATGTCCATTCCTCATGCTGTTTTTTTCCATACAAGCAGGTATTTTTGGGGTATTATCGGCATTTCATTCTTTTTGAGAATATTTTTCTCTTAGTTTTCTAATTGAATTTGTGATCAAATCAACGTTTTAGGGCAGTTGTTTGACGTGCGCTATGTTTTTTTTTTTAATTAAAAAAAAAAAAAAAAAATTAAAAACGTATTTTATGAAGAAAAAAACGTAGTACCGTAATTTGGAGGAAAAACTGAGAAATTCCAGCAAAAACAGAATGGTTGGCAGATCTGCTATTATATTGTTTGATGTATTTGAAGACTATGTACATATACCTTTTACTGTTTCATGCCATTCAGCAGTAAAATTATACAGGCTGATGAACCTAGCTTAAAACTCTTATTAAGTCACACAGCAAAGTTTCTGTGTGAAATATTCATCAACAGCTTAATGCAGAATTTAAATACCCTGCAAGATGATTAAGGTAGCATGCGAGAAGCAACCTTTCCCTGACTGATATACATCATAATAATAATAACAAAAACAGAATGAGCAAACCCCAAAGTTTTTTATGGGTTGTTAAAAAAAGATGATGCTTGTTCTTATGGCCTATTGCTTGAGATATTTTCAGACTCCCTTGTCCTGTATCATCCTGTTGACTGGTGAATACAAGCCGATAAATCAAGCTTAAATCTCCTATATTTCAGACAGCACAGTTTCTGTGTGAGTTCATCAACAGCTTAATGCAGAATTTAAATACCCTGCGAGATGATTAAGGTAGCATGCGAGAAGCAACCTTCCCCTGACTGATACATCATAATAATGATAACAAACACAGAATAAGCAAAGAAGATTTTTATGGGTTGTTCTGAAGTTTAAGCAGTAAAAAAAAAAAGATGATGCTTGTTCCTATGGGCTTATTGCTCGAGATATTTTCAGGCTCTCTTGTCCTGTATCATCCTGTTGACTGGTGAATACAAGCCGATAAATCAAGCTTAAATCTCCTATATTTCAGACAGCACAGTTTCTGTGTGAGTTCATCAACAGCTCAATGCAGAATTTAAATACCCTGCGAGATGATTAAGGTAGCACGCAGTAGGCAATTTCCCCCCGGCTGATACATCCTAATGCTTATCTTCATTGCATCTCTATCTACTACTGCATGCAGTGTACACTCTACATCATCAATCTCTTTGTGATAATAGATAGTATACTACATGTACATGTATACTATTTTATATACTGCACGTATAAACATTCAGACTTTCAAAACCCTTCTTAAAACTTACTTGTTTCGTTTGTAATTTTTGACATTATATTTATTCAATCTATGTATTATAATTGAATATGTTATTCTAACTGATTTGTCATAAGTATTTGCTATCTGTATTAACTTTGCTCGCAATGAATTCTCTTAGCTACATGCCTTTAGTTTAAGGTTTTTATATTTCCTTCTTAATTTGTAACTATTTAAATAAACTTGTACTTGCTTGTTTTCTACTTTGTAAAGCGCATAGAGAAACTCTGGTTTATTATGCGCTCAATAAATCTATCTTTATTATTATTACTATTATTATACAGGACGTCACTTCAAGCTTATGCTTAAGCCGACACCTGTCATTGTCCATTTAAAGTTGTAAGAAAGTAAAAGTAAATATGTTGATGTATCTCTTTTTTGTTATCCCCCCCCCCTCCCCCAAAAAAAAAAAAAATAGAATTTCTACGCTACATATTTGTCTATTTATTGATTGTTAAGCATACCTTGTTTATGTTATATTGTAAAACAGCATCTGAGGAACTAACACTTCAACAAGCTCTGCTTCAAGTTAGTTCCTCTTTTCTATGACAATATATTCTTGTATCACACTCAGAGCCGTCTAATATTATATAAATACTGTACAGATTTTTTTAATTTTTTTTTTTTACACTGAATAGGAAATACATACTTTGAGAGCTTTTTGCTGTCGTCTCCCGAGGTATTTCTTTCACTTGATAAATCTTCATCGCTCATGTCCTCCCTACAATGAATAAAACACAAGACAATTAATGATTGATTATCAACGTATGTACAATATGACTCAAGATTCAATGCAAAAAATGTTAATTAAAAAATAGAGTGTTTACTTGAAACTGACATTAAATAATGCCTCCGGCACCGTATTTGATGGCTGGGTGGATACATAAAAATAGATCAAGAAATCCATATATAGCTTTGCCTACCTCTAATGAAGGCAAACATAATAATAGAGCAATACGTCATAGCATTTTAAGATCATTTCTAATTATTGATACATTTCAAGCAGAACGGTGTAGTTGTGTCATCTTGTCTTGTTTAAAGGTGATATAAGGTACCCAATAACACATTCCATTCTTAATCACAATGGTAAAAACACTTTTCATATTTAGGTGATTTGTACATATCATCTTTGGCAAAGAGGGCTCACATGTATTAGCGAATTGCTCAAGACTATTAGCTTCATTGGATAATTAAATTCCCTGTAAATGGAAATTCAGTTGTTTTTCTCTCAAACCTAATCCTCAGGTGAGAATTGCATTAAAGGTGGGCATAGCAATCAGTACACGCATTGGCAATCATATACCTATGACCCCAAGTTGCATACACCTGTACTTAATTATTCTACAAAGCATGGTTACAACATGTTCTAAACTGGCACCCAATTCTTGAATACCGTATTTGCCGGCGATAAGGCCGCATCCTCAACTTTAACATTTCGTAGAGGGAAAAAAGAAAGAAAAAAAAGAGAGAAAAAAAAAACGGACCAAACAAAATAATTGTAATTTTACAAACTGATACCAGTCATCAAAGTCATCAATATTCTTATAAATTTACAAGAAGTTTACCTAAAACATGATTGTAATTTAGCAGATCTTCATCGATTTTTAAGCTAGTACTGTATCGCACGCAGATTTGGTATCCTACAATACCCCTACAACGATGTGCGTTGTAATCCGGAATTGCGTTTTCGACCTGCGCAGTTGCGTTGCGCGGCATCTGCTAGCTCCGTAAGTAACGGTCTGTCCCTTCTTTTACTTTTTTGGCGATGCAATGGTACGGACTTACATGTTGATCTAGATCTATCGGCAGATTTTTATTAGAAAAATAAGTTATGCTTCTTTATTTTTCGTCCTCATGTCAACTATGCATCATAAATTGTTGGTAAGTTGTGTGGAGTTATTCTAGAATTGTCCTGTACCATTGTCTAGTCATCCTAGTCCCATATGTAATGGACGTGCTTTTTTGGCCGGTAAATTTTGTTGTTCTAGCGTAAAGGCTGCACCCCGACTTTTTGATATTTTTTCTTCCAAAAACACTGCGGCCTTATCGCCAGCAAATACGGTATTGTGTCCCTGTTTGGTTACATGTACAGATGTACCTCTAAAAAAAACCATATAGAATCATGAGCAGAAAAAGACACTTTACTTGATTTTGTTAAGCTATCTAAAGGGCAGCAAATTTCTTTCGAAAGGGCAAATCTCTTTCAGATCATGTGCTACTTGTTCTTTGAATAATATGCCTCCTACATAAATATACATGTACAGTGTATATCCAACAGAATGCTTTATTTGTACATCTGTTCTCGTTGTCAAAAGTTGACATGGCTTACAGTATCCTTCCTAAACCAAGTGAATAGAGATCACATGATCTTGTTTTTAATCACAAATTTACAAGAACATAACTACATGTATATATTTGTGTATTGATATTTGCATTCAGGCATTCCTGATTGTGTTACGCTGAATTTGTGTGTATATGCCTCCTACATGTATAGTACAATTATTTTGAGCAATCTTACTGAATTTTTTTTTCCCTGCCACATTCTGTTCTTTAATCTGGTATTTTGCTGTATGTATTTTGATTTAGGGGGATGGTAACAATTTTTCAACAACAAGCAACAACAAGATCCTTTAAAGGCATCATTTAAAGTCTATTAAAGATGCATGGCCCTACATGTACATTGTATGTGTTATCAGTTTCTGTGATATGGTGTAATATTGAAGCCCTAAAAAAATTGTGTTTCAAAATGATCAAGAAGTGCCTCAAAAAAGTAAAAATCTTTGAGTGACCGCATTAATCATACTCATTTTCCCCGATAGACTGTAGAGTTAAGAGAACCGTTAGGAAAACAAAAAATTAAATTTCGATTTTCCGATCATAAATATCTTGATAATCAGACAAGCGATAGGCTTGTAAAACTCATGGGATTCCTGACTGACCTGAAGGTTTATAATTATGATTGCAGCATGAGCTAAATCCAGGATTTTGGTTGAGAATCGGAGGCAATGTTACAAAGTCACTTTAAAGAGAAATTAATATTTCTTTTTGCAATCCCCAGGCATTAGTCGTTGTTCTTTTTTTTAAATTGTTATTATCATCAACAATTTTGTATTCTTTCATTGATGGTCTCTTCATGTACATGTACATGGTATCGTTTGATGTTGTGGTGATGCTTAATTTACCAGACTGCTAAGAAAGCATAAATGCTTGTTAGTAAGCAACCAGGCGGCCAACAGCTTTAGGTCCTCTCCAAGGGCACTAGCGCATTGACTTGGTTTCGAACCCGGGTCATCGGATTTCGAGGACCACTGCTCTACCGACTGGAAAATAAATTTAAATAATAAAACCGTGGTCCTTTGGTTGCTTTACCTACTTTCTTAGCAGTCAGGTAAAACAAACAAACCACCATCAATATTTGATGGAAGAAACCTAGGTCTTCCAGGCTACCATTTGGCCATTTAAAAAAAATATACATGTTTAGCATCCCCGCCCGCTTCCTTTTTTAGGGGCCGCCGCCTCCTTTTTGGGGGATTTTTTTTTTTTAAGAAAAAAAAACATGAACAACACTGCTAAAATGGATCTACATGTATTTCTGATTTTTTTTTTTTTTTTAAATGTTGGCGGCCATCTTGGAAAATAGCCAGACTGTCAGGGAAAATGTACAGAGCGGCCATTTTGAAGTAGAAAAAAAAAAAAGGGCCTCCTTCCTATTTTTCAAAAAAGCAGGACGCTAAACATGTATGTTTTTTAATTTGGCCTTAGGTACAAAAATGTGAACTCACCCTCCTGAATCGATAAAGCTCAGCTTTCTCTTCCTATCCATGCTGCTAGACATGCTGGAGATACTCATCTTCTCGTTCCTACCTGTTCAGACACAGAAAATAGAAATGATACCACGTTTTATTACCAAACAAGAACTTTGCATGGACAAAAAGCTTCAACAGAATCACAGCATAAAAGTTATAAAGCAAAAGTTTCTTGCTGTCAAAATGACCATCGTTCAAATTTTCTAAACTGTTGTTTAGTAAAGAATCTAATTGACCATATGCGTTGATGTATTCATGTACATGTAAATGTAAATAGGCAACACAATTAACTTCATTCATTCTTCATGTATTTAGATTAAAAAAAACGTTTGTAAAAATCCATTAATTAAAAACATATTTCATACTTTTAAAAGACATAATCATAAAATACATTGAATGATGACAGAACTACCATAAATATCTGTGTATAAGACGCACCCTTATTTTTTAGACACGGCTGAAAAGAAAAAATATATTATCCTCTTTTTTTTCTCTCCGTGTGTGTGTGTGTATTTGGTTTTTACAGACGTGTAATAAAAGGGTAATAGGACGAACACCCCCGGCCAAGGCAATTATCCCCTCCCCCTCGGAAAATTACCCCCTTTGATTTTCACCCCCCCCCCCCCCCCCCCGAAAAAATGCAAATTATCATCAGGGTGGACTTCCCCTTCATTGAACGGGGGGGGGGGGGGGCGTATATTTGTCCTTGGGGCATATTTGTCCTAGGGGAGCTAATTCTCCGTGGATATTCGTTCCGGGGGGGGGGGGGTATTTGTCCTCGGATGTTATAGCCCACGGGAGTTATCGTTCCTGGGGGGGGGGTGGTTGTCCGAAGGTTCGTATTTCCGAAATATGTAATAGGGTTCATAATCCGAAAATGAAATAGGGTCCATAATTCCGAAACTGGAAAAAGGTACCTAAAAAAAAAACGAACATTAATGAATTCAGTAGGCCGAGACGGCCTAACCCCCCCCCCCCCCCCCCATAAGACTTAAGATATCCTAAATAACTGTAGAGAGAGAGACATAGACGGGGAGAAATACATGTAGTAGAAGACAACAAAAGACAATAGAATGTTATAAAGGACAAATAAAACTAGATTTTAATCGTCACGAGGACGAATAAGGTGGTCTGCCTTCAAGTTATATAGACATGTAAACAATGATGATCATGATGATGATCATGATGATGATGATCTTGATAGTAATGGTGATGACGATGATGATCATCACGATCATGATGATGTTGATGATCATCATCAACAGACCATGATGACATCAGACTGAACAAAATGAGAGAACTTTGAGATAGTATATAGTCTCAGCTACAACATACTAAAAAATCAACAAAAATCAAGCCGAAATAACGGCGATATTGCTCGCAAAAGACAAGAATGTAGAATCCAGATTTGAGAAAAAGTCATCTCCCATAAGGATTACACGCAAAAAGTAATGGATCAAGTGATAATAGGGTAATAATAAAGTAAATATGGTTGTTTATTACATTATTTGCGATTCTACGTGTTTTAATATTCAAAGGAGATGGTACAGTGGAGGTCAAAAAGAAAAAAAAGTGAAGAAAACAAATTGTTGGAGACGCCCGGACTCGAACCAGGGACCTCGAGGTCGGAAGTCAAGTGCGTTACCGATATACCAAAACATTTCACATAGAGATTACACGTAAACGGAAAATGGAATTCTCTAATCCCACTTTGTAAGTGAAATATGAGCATGATCCCGGCATCTGATCGAAAAATAAAGGGCACACCTGTGATAGCTTATTGTCTCAGCTACAACATACTCAAAGCTCAGCCTTAACAAAAATAAAACGACGGAGATATTGCTCGCGAAAGACGAGAATGTAGAATCCAGTTTTGAGAAAAAGTCATGTCCCATAGAGAATACACGCAAAATGTGAAAAATTGACATGCCTCCTTTAATCGCAAAAATACGCCATGATGCCTTTGTCAAAATGAAATATCGTGTGGACTGCATTTGTAGAGAATATTCTAAGGTAGAACATATCAAAATTTGAAAGAAAATTGATCAACATTTGCAGAGATACAATCAATTTTCCCAAAATCTGGTGACGTCATAATATGCAAATTGAAATTTTGAGTTCGGAGGCCATTATGATGACGTCATGAGTTAATTGAGGGTCAAATGAAACATGAAATCATATCTGCAGGGTTCTTGTTAATTTTTCTGATAGCAGGCTATTTGTGATTTACAGGAGGCTACTAAAATTGCAAAAGAAAAATCTCTGTGCGCGTAGCGCACATCACCATGTGCGCAAAGCGCACATCACGAGCGCGAAGCGCGAAGTCCCTTGCGGCCGGGGTCCAGGGCCCGCCCAAGGGCCCTGGAAGCTTTAGGGTTTTAGATGCTCTCTGGTGCTATCTTAGCCTTATTTTTGAAGATATGACCACACTGTATGAGCCATAGTTTAATGATAAAGATCATGAATATTTTGGCTGAATAACTTACTTTTCATATGATATACAATATGAAATGAAAATGCTCCATTATTGTTTCTGATAAATCAATCATATTTGTGATGAATCTACAATTTTGAATTACATGATAATGATACAAGCGCACATCACGAGCGCGAAGCGCGAAGTCCCTTGCGGCCGGGGTCCAGGGCCCGCCCAAGGGCCCTGGAAGCTTTAGGGTTTTAGATGCTCTCTGGTGCTATCTTAGCCTTATTTTTGAAGATATGACCACACTGTATGAGCCATAGTTTAATGATAAAGATCATGAATATTTTGGCTGAATAACTTACTTTTCATATGATATACAATATGAAATGAAAATGCTCCATTATTGTTGCTGATAAATCAATCATATTTGTGATGAATCTACAATTTTGAATTACATGATAATGATACAAGGTAGTCCTGGGCAAAAACGGTTAACTGACGTTTACAGGACCTTGTCAGTGAAGAAAATCGTTTGCGATAAAAAATTAAAAAAATTGGAACACACATAAAAAAAATATGACAAATTTGGATTGGTAAATGGTTTGCAGGTATGTGACAACTGTCACAGGGGTCTGGGGGTGTTACGCCCCCAGCAGGGTCCAGGTGCAGTGCCTCAGTCTGGAGGGGAGTCTCCCCTGAAGGCAAGCCCCTAGCATTTCAAGATCTCCCATTCAGATGCTAGAGACCTTAGAAGGAAAAATCTTGTCAATTCAATCAGAATGTATTAAACTTTTCTCGCATATTGAAATGTAATGTGACACATGTTTAATATTCATGTACCTGAGGCTGAAAATTTTTGCAATAATTACATAGTGAATGATCATTCCATTTCTGAATCTGAGGACTGGCTAAGAAGATCCTCATCCAGACCTAGGACGACAGAGGCAGTCTCTGCCGGCTACGTTTTTTTTTTTTTTTTTTTTTTTTTATGGTGCCGACAGCCGGCTACGATTGCCGTTACAGCCGGAAAAAATAGCCGGTTGCCGGCTATTAACAAGAACCCTGATTATCTCCGATTCATACTCTATCAAAATATGAAAAAAAACTTGGGGTCACCTTGCATCCTAAAGCGCCACAATGGATTTTGTACAGGCATGTTTTTGCCCATGTATGCTATGTATTACAAAAGCTCGCGCGCACGGTAATTATCTTAAACGGACGCTCATTCCATTATTAATGGGCAGAAAAAGTTGAACAAGGTATCAAAATGCTTGAAAAAATGTGCCAAATATGATGACAGAGAAAATTTGGCGATTCTACGTTGCAAAATGCAAGTACGCGCGAAAACGCGCGCGCATGTCTGTGCGCGCGTTTTTTTGCAAAATGCTTAAAATGGCCTGAAACGTATGCAAAATTAATTTGGAACGAATTAGAGCATTTTAAAATTTTGATACGCGCGTACGTGCGCGTCGAGGTGCGCGCGCAAAATTTGTTGACATTTTTAGTTGAACTTTGACCTGAAGTTGATGTATATTAAATATGGTTGATTTTTGATGACTCTTTATCGAGATATGATAATGACCTGACTTTTACAAAATGGCGCCTGGATGACGTCACGATGACCTAGTGACCTTGAAAAAGTTAATTTGACTTGAAATCATAGGGCTTGATGACTGACAGAAATTTGAAGGAAATTGACCATGTCGATTTCGAGTGAACGTGTGTACAAAAAAGTGTACGGAAGAAATAAAAAGAAAGAAAGAAAGAAAGAAAGAAAGAAAGAAAGAAAGAAAGAATAAAGAAAATTCTAGCGAAATCAATAGGTGATCTGTCGTTGACAGACCACCTAAAAAGGAAAGGAAGGAATGAAGGAAGAGAGGAATATTAGAAAAGGAGGGATAAGAGCGCAATCAGTGATATAGAGTGAAAGGTAGAAGGGGGTATCATTATTGATTGATTAATAAGGTGATAATTGGAGGTCCGAGGCCATCTCACCGATTTCGTTTTATTTTCTGATTCATTTATTGTTTGTTCGTTTTGTTGCTATTTATTTATTTGTTATTGGCTCCCCCTCCTCCCTTTTTCTTGTATTCATGGGATTGACCGTCTCCCATTATTATAGAAACAAAATGAACATCATATTACCCCCCCCCCCCCCCCCTCCCGCTGGATCCGTCAATGCTAGTGTTTACAAATAAACTTGATTAATTTTAAAACAAACAAAACGAAACAGGTCAATATATTTCACGAGTTGTATACAAAAAATAGTTACAATAAAGGATCTCCTTCTTCCCCCTTTCTATTCTTCTTCCTCTCTTCTTTATTTCCCTTACCCTTATTCTCATTCTCTCTTTCTCTTTTATTTTGGCGGGGAGGGGGAGGGGGAGGGGGCCAAGCACACTCCTTCCCCTGGATCCGCGCCTGTATTTCAGGCTTTTCTTGAGCGTTTTTAAATAAACCACGTCCGCCTTCTAATGTCAGCTAGTATGCTTTGAATCTTACCTAAACATTGAAAATGGATAATTTTGTTAATATTTTCTCTTCATGTGTAGCCTGATAACCCAGGCAATACCTCATTTGCACTCAACCATTAGAAAGAGAAGACGATAGAAGTCAAGCAACATAACATATGGGAAGATAGAATTATCTGGCGGCCGCCAAATAATCTAGCTATATTTCCGTACGTTATGATGCAGATAGAAAGAGAAATAAAACAAAGAATAACATGAGAGATAGAAAGAGAAGATAGCGAGATAGAAAGAGAAGATAGAAAGATAAAAACAAAGAATAATGACAGGAAAGAACAGAAGATAGAAAGGAAAACAAAGAATTTCAAAATGAAAATAGAAAGAGGAAATGATAGAAGTATAAAAGCAAAGAGTAAGAAGGTGGAAGGATAAAAACAAAGAATAACATAAGAAAAGGTAGAAAGTGAAGAAGATAGAAGGAAAATAACATAATCATGATAAGGAAAGATAGAATTATCTGGCGGCCGCCAGACAATTATGATTTGGTTCGTAAGTATATGTAAATTGTATTGGAATGGGAACAATACAGTTCAGTTCATCTGAAGAGAGAGAGAGAGAACCCCTTACACATCAAAATGTGAGCTGAGCCTGAAAGAAACCGGACTTCAAGAAATCTTTTATGAACAAATTCTAAAGGTCCCCTTTTTTCAAAGATCCCGATGACGAGGGCGCTGGCCGGGATATTAGAGAAACAATACACTTTTATGAACCAATTCTAAAGGTCCCCTTAATGGTATTTACTATTTGGAAATTATTTAACGGATTAAATACTGATTGCATATAATGCTTGATAGAATCTTGGGGTTTGGGTACATTTTCTGATGCAAGTTTCACGTCAATTATAGGACAGGAAGCAATGTGTTTGGAGTTATCGTATGTTTATCATGACGCCGAGAAAATATCGATTTGGAAATTGAGAGAAAATTTCATGTACATCGTTAATTTATCCTTTGTGTTATGATGTAAATCCTACTAACATCGTTTGCCATTATGGATTATTTCGGATATGAGAGATTGTGAAAAGAGTAGAAGAAAGAATGAAGAAAACATTTTGCATGAAAAAGCGGGTGAAAATGGATGCAAAACAACTGAATCGTTTGTTCACTCGCCCCAAAGTAGTATTAGTCTGGAAACGCTTGTTGCATTATCGGCGGTATACTTCAAGGAAACACTGATAATAAACGAATATACCCGATGTTTGTGCAGATTCTAATTTTTCCAACACTATATAAATGTAATTATTACATATGCACAATATACACATGTTAAACTACATGTATACTTCCAAGGGAAAACATACAACAGTCTTGCAATTTGGCATGTTTTTAAAAATCAACTGTGTTTGGATAACATTTCAGATGTTATATCAAATGACCTTCAACATTATAGCCCTTGATTTTATCTGATTGTGAAGATTTCAAGAGATGAGGTGTAAGTTGAATGTATATTTCAGTTTGAATTATTTGTTGTAAAATGTATTTTATAACCGAATAAATACCTCTGAAGAGGAAATAAAAATAGAAAAAATCTCTGAGTAATAAAATCTGACCAATAGAATTAGGCCCACCGGGAGCTTCGAACATGGCCTTGATATTGCATACCAGTGAGCAAGTTTTGTTTGTTTATTTATTTAAATACGGTGATTAAAAAACATGATTTCAGCTCTGCATAAACTGTTTTTCAGCATGTCCGTACATGGTACATTAAAATACATATATGAATACACTTAATCATCAATATTCATGAGCGCATAGTCACGCGCGGTGTGAAGTTGGCAAGTCTCCAAGAAGTAAGGTCTTAGCGTGGGAACCATAACTTTCTCCCTGCCTGGGTGAGACCGTACATTGCGTAACATGCACTTTCTCTGTCATCAATTCACTCAGCAATAGATTAAGATAAGAGTCAGTCGTTGAATGATATAATTATGTCAACAAGATAAGAGATAATTTGTTTCTCTTGGGACTTGGTGGAATGTGACAAGGGCCACGCGAGTGGAATAAATCAAGTTTATATATTTGCGATATTTTCTTAGTCTTGCTTGCTATTATATTATTAAAAAATGTGGTCTTGCTATATATATTACTCAATCATACTCGACAGGATGATACGAAAATGATTACTTACTCGATGTCATTGCCGAAACAATGATTGATTGATTACTTATTTTCATTTCCGACACAATGATACGAAAATGATTATTTACTTGATGTCATTGTCGACAGAATGATACGAAAATGATTATTTACTTGATGTCATTGTCGACAGAATGATAAGAAAATGATTATTTACTTGATGTCATTGTCGACAGAATGATACGAAAATGATTATTTACTTGATGTCATTGTCGACAGAATGATACGAAAATGATTATTTACTTGATGTCATTGTCGACAGAACGATAAGAAAATGATTATTTACTTGATGTCATTGTCGACAGAATGATACGAAAATTATTATTTACTTGATGTCATTGTCGACAGAATGATACGAAAATGATTATTTATTTGATGTCATTGTCCATAGAATGATAAGAAAATGATTATTTACTTGATGTCATTGTCGACAGAATGATAAGAAAATGATTATTTACTTGATGTCATTGCCGACAGAATAATAAGAAAATGATTATTTAATTGATGTCATTGTCGACAGAATGATACGAAAATGATTATTTACTTGATGTCACTGTCGACAGAATGATACGAAAATGATTATTTACTTGATGTCATTGTCGACAGAATGGTAAGAAAATGATTATTTACTTGATGTCATTGTCGACAGAATGATAAGAAAATCATTATTTACTTGATGTCATTGCCGACAGAATAATAAGAAAATGATTATTTAATTGATGTCATTGTCGCCAGGATGATACGAAAATGATTATTTACTCGATGTCATTGCCGACAGAATAATAAGAAAATTATTATGAACTTGATGTCATTGCCGACAGAATGATACGAAAATGATTATTTACTTCGATGTCATTGCCGACAGAATGATACGAAAATGATTATTTACTTGATGTCATTGCCGACAGAATGATACGAAATTGATTATTTACTTGATGTCATTGCCGACAGCTTGATACGAAAATGATTATTTACTTGATTTCATTGCCGACAGAATGATACGAAATGATTATTTACTTGATGTCATTGCCGACAGAATGATACGAAAATGATTATTTACATGATTTAATTATTTATACATTAGCAAACGTGATTCCTAGATCTGCATGCGGCTTTATAAAATCTGTCATTGTTACGTCACAATACAGCTTTCAATGCGTGCGCGATCTTAGCTCACCACGTGCGCGCTTTTAGCTAACCGCGATTTCTCACCAGAACAGAGAAATCCGCGTGTGCGCTCTCTCTTGCTAACCGTTTGCTCACCGTATGCTCACCGTTTGCGAACCGTTTGCGAACCGAGACTTTGCGGTGAACAACAAAATCAGGGAGATTAACCTCGGAGGCTAACCGAAGGACATTGCGCACCAAACCGTTACCGAACCGATGTGCCAAAACCTTTGAGCGGTAGTGTACCCCTATTAGTAAGTTATATGAGAAACGCATTCTTCTAAAAGTTCACAACATAATGCGTGACCCCACACACCCACGTCACTCCTGTTTCATTTACAATCGTTCTGGCATTCGTCTGTGTGTTCCCCAAACTTCGCACTGTCGCGATAGACGGTCCTTCATTCCGAATTCAATGCATCTGTTTAATAATAACGTTAAACAGTAATTGTATGTGATGCGAAATGTGCAGCGCCGCATAGGCCGCACCCCCAACTTTGACATTTCGTAGAGGAAAAAAACCAAACGGACCAAACAAAATAATCGTACTTTTCTTGTAGAGCACTATTTTTTTTCAAAAACAGATACCAAGTTCATCAATATTCTTATAAATTTACAGGAAGTTTACCTTGAAAATGATCATAATTTAGCAAATCTTCATAAATTTTTAAGCTAGTACTGTATCGCAGGCAGATTTGGTATCCTACATTTACCCCTACCACGATGTGCGGTGTAATACGCAGTTGCGTTGCGCGGCAGCTAGCTCTGAAGTAACGGTCTGTCCCTTCTTTAACTTTTAGCGATGCAATGGCACGAACTTAGATCTAGATCTACCGGTAGATTTTGATAGAAAAATAAATGAAGTTTATTTTTAGTCTTCATGTCAACAATGCAACATAAAATTGTCAGTAATGTAGGTGAGTTATTCTAGAAATGTCCTGTACCATTGTATAGTCGTTGTAGTCCCACATGTCTGAATGGACGTGCTGTTTTGACCGCTGAATTTTCAGTTGTTGCGCAAAGGCCGCACCCAGATTTGTTGATATTTTCTCTCCCGAAAATACTGCGGCGTCTACGCCGACAAATATGGTAGTTCACAAAGCTGATGGTTTTTCAAATCACATTTTCTGCAGTGTAAAATGGCTTTTGCCTTTGAATAAACATTAGCTCATTTTATAGGTAGAGGATAGTTCCTGGGTCTCAATATTACCTTCCAATAATAAAACAAATCCAATATAAATTTGTTTTGAAATAATAAAAAATGCAATATAAACATATGTTTTGAAAAGTGAATAGCGGTGGGTTAAGGGGAGGGAATCATAAGAGGGAGTTGAAGACGATCTGAAGTATAAAGCCGTCATGAAGTGAATTTTTAATTGCTTGCAATCAGTTTTTCTCGCGTATGGTATTGCAGAAAAGTAAAAAAGAGGAACTAGAAAAGAAGAAACAAACTAACAAACAAATTGAGAAAGAATGACACAATATTGAAAAAAGGAGAAAAAGAAAGAAATGAAGGAAAAGTTGGAAGATATCTCAATTTTGGCCAGCTCAGTTTCCTGTTGTAGGCTGTACAAAAGTCGTTCATGCATACAGCGCATCCGCAGTAGCTTTGGGAGGTAATATTGAGACCCAGGAACTATCCTCTACCCATTTTATACCAAGACTTACCCTGAGTAGACCAAGGCTCTGAGGAAGATGACCCAAGATTAAGACCTGGACCGTAAACTTCAAGTCCACGCACAGACCTCTTGTATTAAGACCAAGGCAGCCTACATGCATATGCCCAAACTGGATCTGTAAAATGGATAAAACACAATGATTTCATAACAAAAAGTTTAATTTAGAAAACGTTTTTTATCTTGAGAAAAAAAAGCTAAATATTGAGAATTTGTGATTACAGTAATTAATGGTGTATAAACAGTTTCAAAGTCAGTTATCGGCATAGCTAACCAGTTTTCGGTCGCATGTACAAAGTCAATAGGAAGCGCGCGATGTGCGTTTCCGCGCTGATCTATGGCACTAGCGGGCGGAGCAGGTATCCCACGCCGCGCCATGCCGAAAACTAGTACTGCAGTGATCGGAAATTGGAATCTGAATTAGACAGAGATATCGTGTGTGCGTTGCGGTGTCCGGCTGCATTGATTTAATACATGCGATGAGATACTTTTGAGATTGCGACTCACACAAAATCGGGCTCTAAATATTAAAAATACTTGAAATAACGCTCATTTTATGGTACCCATATTTCTTACAGACACGCGTAAGATACTCGATTTTTCAGATTCGGGTAGCGGGACCGCCGATTACATCGCTAAAATGTGTCATAAAATGGCTCTAGTATTTTAAGCATCGTGATTGGTCAATACGCGTCACATGACATGCACAAATTTTTGATGCATGCACGATTTTGCAAAAAAAAAGGGGAAAAACAGTTATACTGTATCCCACGTTACCATGGATCCAGCGCGTACGTGTCGTACGCTACATCGAGTGCATGCATTGTACGCGTAGATAGTATTATACGCTCCATGATCCATCCCCAGCGCAGTGTACGCGTAGCTTAGCTATATAGGCCTAGAGCGGGGAATTATTAATATTAGAAAGCAAATTTTTATTTTACTTTTACCTTGGATTTAGGCCTGTTTTGACTTTTGGATTTTATAATGAAGCCAGGAATTTCAGCTGTCTGATCAAGAAATTACCAGCAACTTCTTGGTCTGATATAGACTCGTCTCTATAGACCCCCTATGGATTTTATTTTTGCAATGAATCCTGTGGACTTTTTGATAAGCCTGCAAGGTTTTAGTCTAGAAGAACCATCATAACTCTAGATCTAACTCTCGTAGACTCTAACTTAAGATCTAAACTTTTGTTTGTTTTGATTTGTGTCGCTATTTAAAAAAACAAATAACGCACTTGACCCTGTTGTGCGAAACGTAAATGCAGTTTACGTTTGGTTTCTTCAGATGGTGTGCACTGTGAACTCGCCGCAAGCGGCTCGTTGCACAGAGCGGCAACAATCTAATGAAACCTCGCGCGTACTCATTCACCGCTATTGCACTCTGGGCCATGCCTTATTTGTATAATATTTTAGGATATATTTTCATTGCAAATGTGGTTCTTCAGTGACTCTGGCATGGTATGGTATGTGCGGGATATGTGATATGCTATTATGCGATGTATTTTAAAGGGATTTTACCATGCATCCAACAGACCGGCCGAAAACTGGTGATGGTCTATTACCCCCTCCTTTACTCTAAGTTTTACGAATTTCTACTTGAAAAATGAAAAGTTTTTGAGGTGAAAAGGGTTTTCCACGACTTTCTGTTCGAAATTGCATTTTCCGTTTCAAATGGTAATTTCCGTGATCGCGGAAAATCAGTGTCCCTTAATATCGCCTAATCAGCTGTTTTAATGACCCTACGGTTGACCTACTGAAGCTCCGACGCCAACGCCAAAGGCGTTACACATGCGCAGAGACGCCAAGTTCAAAGATCGGCAATGCGTGACATTTTCATGATTCAGCGCGCAAGAGCCCATGCGAGGATTTACCTATAAAGCTATAGCGTTTTTTCAAAATCTAGCGCGCGCGTCGTGCGTAAGAGCATTTTCAGACCCTCGAAATGCGTGATGTCACGCCTAATGCGTGATACTTGGTAGCTCTGCATGCGTATGTATTTCATGCTCGGTAGATCAGTGGCGCGAAACAATCTTTGTACGTGCTACTCACCGGTACACGCTGTGTGTGAACGTGTGCATTCGGATCACTTGAATGTGTTTGTGTAAATATTATAGATCTAAAGCCAAGGATGGTCTACATATTATAACAATTTGCTAGTTTACGCATACATCACCTACTTTAAAGCCAAAAGCAAAAGTGGTGGCTTTATTAATACGGATCCGGGCTAACTCGGACCCGGGGACAACTCGGCCCAGATGCAAAAACGGTCATTTTTTGACATTTTACCCTAACTCTAACCCTAACCCTAACCCTACCCCTAACCCTAACCCTAAACCTAAACATGCAAAAAATGACCGTTTTTGCATCTGGGCAGAGTTGTCCCGACTCCATTAAAG